>JAMOIN010001160.1:0-61541 GCA_024666655.1 Dascyllus trimaculatus
CCCCAGCAGAGCCTGTCCACACGGCTCCCCAGCAGCACAACCCAGCACACCGGGCTCCTCAGCCCAGCTCACCGGGCTCCCCAGCACAGCACACGGGGGCCCCCAGTACCACAACCCGCCTGGCAATCCAGCAGACCCTGTTCAAACCACTCCCCAGCAGAGCCTGTCCACAAGGCTCCCCAGCACCACAGCCCAACACACAGGGCTCCGAAGCCCAGCTCAACGGGCTCCCCAGCACAGCACACGGGTCCCCCCAGAACCACAGCCCGCCTGGCTCTCCAGCAGAGCCTGTTCACACCGCTCCCCAACAGAGCCTGTCCACGCGGCTCACCAGCAGCACAGCCCAGAGCACCGGGCTCCCCTGCACAGCACACGGGGCCCCACAGCACCACAGCCCGCCTGGCTCTCCAGCAGAGCCTGTTTAAACCACTCGCCAGCAGAGCCTTTCCACACAGCTCCCCAGCAGCAGAGCCCAGCACACCGGTCACCCCAGCCCACCTCACCGGGCCCCCCAGCACAGCACACGGGGGCCGCCAGCACCACGGCCCGCCTGGTTCTCAAGCAGAGCCTGTTCAAACCACTCCCAACCAGAGCCGGTCCACACGGCTCCCCAGCAGAACAGCCCAGCACACTGGACTCCCCGGCCCAGCTCACCGGGCTCCCCAGCACAGCCCACAAAGCCCCCCAGCACCACAGCCCACCTGGCTCTCCATCAGAGCCTGTTCACACCGCTCCCCAGCACAGCCTGTCCACACGCCTCCCCAGCAGCACAGCCCAGCACACCGGGCTCTCCAGCCCAGCTCACCGGGCTCCCCAGCAAAGCACACGGGGGCCCCCAACACCACAGCAAGCCTGGCTCTCCATCAGAACCTGTTCAAACTTTTCCCAGGAGAGACTGTCCATACGGCTCCCCAGCAGAACAGCCCTGCACACCGGGCTCCCCAACCCAGCTAACCGGGCTCCCCAGCACAGCACACGGGGGCCCCCAGCACAGCTCACCGGGCTCCCCAGCACAGCACACGGGGCCCCCCAGCAACACAGCCCGCCTGGCTTTCCATCAGAACCTTTTCACAACGCTCCCCAGTAGAGCCTGTCCACACGGCTCCCCAGCAGCACAGAACAGCACACCGGCTTCCCCAGCACAGCACACGGGGGCCCCCAGCACCACGGCCCGCCTGGCTCTCCAGCAGAGCCTGTTCAAACCACTCCAAAGCATTGCCGGTCCACACGGCTCACCAGCAGCACAGCCCAGCACACTGGCCTCCCAAGCCCAGCTCACCGGGCTCGACAGCACAGAACACGGGGCCCCCCAGCACCTCAGCCCACTTGGCTTTCCAGCAGAGCCTCTTCACAAGGCTCCCCAGCAGAGCCTGTCCACACGGCTCCCAGACAGCACAGCCCAGCACACCGGGCTCCCCAGCTCAGTTCACTGGGCTCCCGAGCACAGCACACGGGGCCCCCAGCACCACAGCCCGTCTGGCTCTCCATCAGAGCCTTTTCACACCGCTCCCCAGCTGAGCCTGTCTCCACGGCTCCCCAGCAGCACAGAACAGCACACCGGCTTCCCCAGCACAGCACACGGGGGCCCCCTGCACCACAGCTCGCCTGGCTCTCCAGCAGAGCCTGTTCAAACCACCCCCCAGCACAGCCTGTCCACACGCCTCCCCAGCAGCACAGCCCAGCACACCAGGCTCCCCAGCCCAGCTCACCGGGCTCCCCAGCAAAGCACACGTGGGCCCCCAACACCACAGCAAGCTTGGCTCTCGATCAGAGCCTGTTCAAACTTTTCCCAGGAGAGACTGTCCACACGGCTCCCCAGCAGCACAACCCTGCACACCGGGCTCCCCAGCACACGGGTGCCCCCAGCACCACAGCTCGCCTGGCTCTCCATCAGAGACTGTTCACACCGCTCCCCAGCAGAGCCTGTTCACTCCGCTCCCCAGCAGCACAGCCTAGCACAGCGGGCTCCCCAGCACAGCACACTGGGGCCAGCAGCACCACATCCCGCCTGGCTCTCCAACATGGCCTGTTCACACCACTCCCCAGCAGAGCCTATTGAAGCAACTCCCCAGCAGAGCCTGTCCACACGGCAATCCAGCACCACAGCCCAGCACACCGGGCTCCCCAGCACAGCACACGGGGGCCCCCAGCACCACATCCCGCCTGGCTGTCCAGCAGAGCCTTTTCAAACCACTCCCCAGCAGAGCCTGTCCACACGGCTCCACAGCACCACAGCACAGCACACCAGGATACCCCGCCCAGCTCACCGGGCCCCCTAGCACAGCACACTGGGGCCCCCAGCACGACAGCCCGCCTGGCTCTCCATCAGAGCCTGTTCACACCGCTCCGCAGCAGAGCCTGTCTACACGGCTCCCCAGCACCACAGCCCAGCACACCGGGCTCCCCAGCACAGCACACCGGGCCCCCCAGCACCAATGCCCGCCTGGCTCCCCTGCAGAGCCTGTCCACTCGGCTCACCAGCAGTACTGCCCAGCTCACCGGGCTCCCCAGCACAGCACATGGGGCCCCCCAGCACCACAGCCCGCCTGTCTCCCCAGCAGAGCCTGTTCAAACCACTCCCCAGCAGTCCCTGTCCACACGGCTCCCCAGCAGCACCGCCTAGCACAGCGGGCTCCAAGGCCAAGCTCACCGGGCTCCCCAGCACAGCACACGGGGTCCACCAGCACCACATCCCGCCTGGCTCTGCATCATGGCCTTTTCAAACCGCTCCCCAGCCAAGCCAGTCTACACGGCTCCCCAGCACCACAGCCCAGCACACCGGGCTCCCAAGCCGATCTCACAGGTCTCCCCAGCACAGCACACGGGGCCCCCCAGCACCACAGCCCGCCTGGCTCTACAGCAGAGCCTGTTCACACCGCTCCCCAGCAGATCCTGTCCGCACGGCTCCCCAACAGAACAGCCCATCACACCGGGCTCCCCAGCCTAGCTCACCGGGTTCCCCTGCACCACAGCCAGCCTGGCTCTCCATCAGGGCCTGTTCACACCGCTCCCCAGCAGAGCTTGTCTACACGGCTCCCCAGCAGCACAGCCCAGCACACCGGGATGCGCAGCCGAGCTCACCGGGCTCCCCAGCACAGCACACGGGGACCTCAGCATGACAGCCCGCCTGGCTCTCCATCAGAGCCTGTTCAGACCGCTCCCTAGCAGAGCTTGTCCACACGGCTCCCCAGCAGCACTGCCCAGCACACCGGGCTCCCCAGCCAGGCTCAACGGGCTCCCCAGCATGGAACACGGGGACCCCCAGCACCACAGCCAGCCTGGCTCTGCAGCAGAGCCTGTTCAAACCACTCCCCAGCAGAGCCTGTCCACACGGCTCCCCAGCAGCACAGCCCAGTACACCGGGCTCCCCAGCCAGGCTCAACGGGCTCCCCAGCATGGAACACGGGGACCCCCAGCACCACAGCCAGCCTGGCTCTGCTGCAGAGCCTGTTCAAACCACTCCCCAGCAGAGCCTGTCCACACGGCTCCCCAGCAGCACAGCCCAGTACACCGGGCTCCCCAGCCAGGCTCACCGGGCTCCCCAGCACAGCACACGGGGCCCCCAGGCAGAGCCTGTCTACACGGTTGGCCAGTACCACAGTCCAGTACACCGGGCTCCCCTGCCCAGCTCACCGGGCCCCCCAGCACAGCACACGGTGGCCCCCAGCACCACAGCCCGCCAGGCTCTCCATCAGAGCCTGTTCAACCCTCTCCCCAGCAGAACCTGTCCACACGGCTCCCCAGCACCACAGCCCAGCGCACCGGGCTCCCCAGCCAGGCTCAACGGGCTCCCCAGCACAGCACACGGGATAACCCAGCACCACAGCCCGCCTGGCTCTCCATCAGAGCCTCTTCACACCGCTCCCCAGCACAGCCTTTCCACACGGTTCCCCAGCACCACAGACCAGCACACCGGGCTCCCCAGCCCTTCTCACCGGGCTCCGTAGCAGAGCACACGGGGGCCCCCAGCACCACAGCCCGCCTGGCTCTCCATCAGAGGCTGTTCACACCGCTCCCCAGCAGAGCCTCTCTACACGGCTCCCCAGCAGTACAGCCCAGCACACCGCAGCACAGCCCTCCTTGCTCTCCATCAGTGCCTGTTCACACCGCTCCCCAGCAGCACAGAACAGCACACCGGGTTCCCCAGCACAGCACACGGGGGCCCCCAGCAACACGGCCCGCCTGGCTCTCCGGCAGAGCCTGTTCAAACCACTCCCAAGCAGAGCCGGTCAACACGGCTCCCCAGCAGAACAGCCCAGCACACTGGCCTGCCCCGCCGATCTTACCGGGCTGCGCAGCACAGCACACGGGGCCCCCCAGCACCACAGCCAAGCACACCGGGATCCCCAGCACAGTACACGGGGCCCCCCAGCAGAGCCGGTCCACACGGCTCCCCAGCAGCACAGAACAGCACACCGGGCCCCCCAGCAAAACACACGGGGCCCCCCAGCACCACAGCCCGCCTGGCTCCCCAGAAGAGCCTGTTCAAACCACTCCCCAGCATTCCCTGTCCACACGGCTCCCCACCACCACAGCCCAGCACACCGGGCACCCCAGCCCAGCTCAACGGGCTCCCCAGCACAGCACACGGGGCTTCCCAGCACCACAGTCCGCCTGGCTCTAAATCAGAGCCTGTTCACTCCGCTCCCCAGCAGAGCCTGGGGGAGCGGGCTCCCCAGCAGCACAGCCCAGCACACCGGGCTCCCCAGCACTGGACACGGGGACCCCCAGAACCACAGGCCGCCTGGCTCTCCAGCAGAGCCTGTTCGCTCCGCTCCCCAGCAGACCCTGTCCACAGGGCTCCCCAGCACCACAGCCCAGCACACCGGGCTCCCAAGCCGATCTCACAGGTCTCCCCAGCACAGCACACGGGGCCCGCCAGCACCACAGCCCGCCTGGCTCTACTGCAGAGCCTGTTCACACCGCTCCCCAGCACATCCTGTCCACACGGCTCCCCAGCAGAACAGCCCATCACACCGGGCTCCCCAGCCTAGCTCACCGGGCTCCCCTGCACCACAGCCCGCCTGGCTCTCCATCAGAGCCTGTTCACACCGCTCCCCAGCAGAGCTTGTCTACACGGCTCCCCAGCAGCACAGCCCAGCACACCGGGCTGCGCAGCCCAGCTCACCGGGCTCCCCAGCACAGCACACGGGGACCTCAGCATGACAGCCCGCCTGGCTCTCCATCAGAGCCTGTTCAGACCGCTCCCCAGCAGAGCTTGTCCACACGGCTCCCCAGCAGCACAGCCAAGCACGCCGGGTTCCCCAGCACAGCACACGGGTCCCCAAGCACCACAGCCCGCCTGGCTCTCCATCAGAGCCTGTTCAAACCACTCCCCAGCAGAGCCTGTCCACAGGGCTCCCCAGCAGCACAGCCCAGCACACCGGGCTCCCAAGCCCAGCTCACCGGGCTCCCCAGCACAGCACACGGGGGCCCCCAGCACAACAGCCTGGCTGGCTCTCCAGCAGAGCCTGTTCACACAGCTCCCCAGAAGAGCCAGTATGCACGGCTCCCCAGCAGTACTGCCCAGCTCAGCGGGCTCCACAGCACATCACACGGGGGCCCCCAGCACCACAGCCCGCCAGGCTCTCAGGCAGAGCCTGTCCACTCGGCTCACCAGCAGCACAGCCCAGCACACCGGGCTCCCCAGTACAGCACACGGGGGCCCCCAGCAAAGCACACGGGGCCCCCCAGCACCACAGCCCGCCTGGCTCTCCAGCAGAGCCTGTTCAAACCGCTCCCCAGCAGAGTTTTTCTCCACGGGTCCCCAGCAGCACTGCCCAGCACACCGCACCACAGCCCGCCTGACTCTCCAGCAGAGCCTGTTCAAACCGCTCCCCAGCAGAGCCTGTCTACACGGCTCCCCAGCATCACAGCCCTGCTCACCGGGCTCCCCAGCACAGCACACGGGGGCCCCCAGCAACACAGCGCGCTTTGCTCTCCAGCAGAGCCTGATCACACCGCTCCTCTGAAGACCCTGTCTACACTGCTCCCCAGCCCCACAGCCCATCACACCGGACTCCCCAGCCAAGCTCACCGATCTCACCAGGACAGCACACGGGGCCTACCACTACCACAGCCCGCCTTGCTCTCCAGCAGAGCCTTTTCGAACCAATCCCCATCAGAGCCTGTCCACAGGGCTCCCCAGAAGAACAGCCCAGCAAACCGGGTTCCCCAGCCCAGCTCACCGTGCTCCCCAGCAAAGCAGACTGGGCTCCCCAGCACCACAGCCCGCCTGGCTCTCCATCAGAGCCTGTTCACACCGCTCCGCAGCAGAGCCTGTCTACACGGCTCCCCAGCACCACAGCCCAGCACACCGGGCTCCCCAGCCCAGCTCACCGGGCTCCCCAGCACAGCACACTGGGCTCCCCAGCACCACAGCCCGCCTGGCTCTCCGGCACAGCCTGTTTATACCGCTCCCCAGCAGAGCCTCTCCACACGGCTCCCCAGCAGCACAGCCCAGCTTACCGGGCTCCCCAGCACAGCACACGGGGGCCCAAAGCACCACAGCCCGCCTGCTCTCCATTAGAGCCTTTTCACACCGCTCCCCAGCATAGCCTGTCAACACGGCTCCCCAGCAGCACAGCCCAGCACACCGGGCTCCCCAGCCCAGCTCACCAGGCTCCCCAGCACAGAACACGGGGCCCCTCAGCACCACAGCCCGCCTGGCTCTACAGCAGAGCCTGTTCAAACCACTCCCCAGCAGAGCCTGTACACAAGGCTCCCCAGCAGAACAGCCTTGCACACCGGGCTCCCCAGCCCAGCTCACCGGGCCCCCGAGCACGGCACACGGGGCCACCAAGCACCACAGGCCGCCTGGCTTTCCAGCAGATCCTTTTCAAACCACTCCCCAGCAATGCCTGTCCACACGGCTCCCCAGCAGCACAGCCCAGCATACCGGGCTCCCCAGCCCAAATCAACGGGCTACCCAGCACAGCACACGGGTGCCCCCAGCACCACAGCCCGCCTGGCTCTCCAGCAGAGCCTATTCACAACGCTCCCCAACAGTGCCTGTCCACACGGCTCCCCATCAGCACAGCCCAGCACACCGGGCTCCCCAGCCCAGCTCACCGGGCTCCCCAGCACAGCACACGGGGCCCCTCAGCACCACAGCCCGCCTGGCTGTCCAGCAGAGCCTGTTCCAACCACTCCCCAGCAGAGCCTGTACACACGGCTCCCCAGCAGCACAGCCTTGCACACCGTGCTCCTCAGCCCAGCTCACCGGGCTCCCCAGCACAGCACACGGGGCCCCCCAGCACCACAGCCCGCCCGGCGCTCCATCAGAGCCTGTTCACACCGCTCCCCAGCAGAGCCTTTCCACGCTGCTCCCCAGCACCACGGCCCAGCACACCGGGCTCCCCAGCCCTGCTCACCCGGCTCCCCAGCACAGCACACGGGGGCCCGCAGCACAGTTCACCGGGCTCCCCTGAACCACAGCCCGCCTGGCTCTCCATCAGAGCCTGTTCAACCCTCTCCCCAGCAGAGCCTGTCCACACGGCTCCCCAGCACCACAGCCCAGCACACCGGGCTCCCCAGTACAGGACACGGGGGCCCCCAGCAAACAACACGGGGCCCCCCTGCACCACAGCCCGCCTGGCTCTCCAGCAGGGCCTGCTGAAACCGCTCCCCAGCAGAGCCTGTCCACACGGCTCCCCAGCACCACAGCCCAGCACACCGAGCTCCCCAGCCCAGCTCACCGTTCTCAGCAGCACAGCACACGGGGGCCCCCAGCAAACAACACGGGGCCCCCCTGCACCACAGCCCGCCTGGCTCTCGAGCAGAGCCTGTCCACACGGCTCCCCAGCAGCACAGACCAGCACACCGGGCTCCCCAGCAATGCACACGGTGGCCCCCAGCACCACAGCCCGCATGGATCTCCAGCAGAGCCTGTCCACACGGCTCCCAAGCACCACAGCCCAGCACACTGGGCTCCCCAGCCCAGTTAACCGGTCTCCTCAGCACTGGACACGGGGGCCCCCAGAACCATAGGCCGCCTGGCTCTCCAGCAGAGCCTGTTAACACCGCTCACCAGCAGAGCCTGTCCACAGGGCTCCCCAGCAGCACTGCCCAGCACACCGGGCTCCCCAGCACAGCACACGGGGGCCCCCAGCACAGCACACGGGGGCCCCCTGCACAGCACACGGCGGCCCCCAGCACCACAGCCCGCCGAGCTCTCCAGCAGAGCCTGTTCAAACCACTCCCCAACAGAGCCTGTCCACAAGGCTCCCTAGCAGAACAGCCCAGCACACCGGGCTCCCCAGCCCAGCTCACCGGGCTCCCCTGCACCACAGCCCGCCTGGCTCTCCATCAGAGCCTGTTCACACCGCTCCCCAGCAGAGCCTGTCCACACGGCTCCCCAGCAGAACAGCCCAGCACACCGGGCTCCCCAGCCCAGCTCACCGGGCTCCCCTGCACCACAGCCCGCCTGGCTCTCCATCAGAGCCTGTTCACACCGCTCTCCAGCAGAGCCTGGTCACACTGCTCCCCAGAAGAGCCTGTCTACACGGCTTCCCAGCAGCACAGCCCAGCACGCCGGGTTCCCCAGAACAGCACACGGGGGCCCCCAGCACCACGGCCCGCCTGGCTCTCCAGCAGAGCCTGTTCAAACCACTCCCAAGCAGAACCGGTCCACACGGCTCCCCAGCAGCACAGCCCAGCACACTGGCCTCCCAATCCCAGCTCACCGGGCTCCCCAGCACAGCACACCGGGCCCCCCACCACCTCTGCCCACATGGCTTTCCAGCAGAGCCTCTTCACACCGCACCCCAGCAGAGCCTGTCCACACGGCTCCCCTGCAGCACAGCCCAGCACACCAGGCTCCACAGCCGATCTCACCGGGCTCCGCAGCACAGCACACGGGACCCCCCAGCACCACAGCCCAGCACACCGGGCTGCCCAGCCCAGCTCACCGGACTCCCCAGCACAGCACACGGGCGCCCCCAGCACCACAGCCCGCCTGGCTCTCCATCAGAGCCTGTTCAACCCTCTCCCCAGCAGAGCCTGTCCACACGGCTCCCCAGCAGCACAGCCCAGCGAACTGGCCTCCACAGCCCAGTACACGGGGGCCCCCAGCACAGCACAAGGGGGCCTCCAGCAAACCACACGGGGCCCCCCTGCACCAATGCCCGCTATGCTCTGCATCAGAGCCTGTCCACACGGCTCCCTAGCAGCACAGCCCAGCACACCGGGCTCCCTTGCACAGCACACGGGGCCCCCAGCACAGCACACGGGGGCCACCAGCACAGCACACGGGGGCCCCCAGCACAGCACATTGGGGCCCCCAGCACCACAGCCCGCGTTGCTCTCCAGTAGAGCCTGTTCAAACCACTCCCCAGCAGAGCCTGTCCACAAGCCTCCCCAGCAGCACAGCCCAGAACACCGGGCTCCCCAGCCCAACTCACCGGACTTCCCAGCACAGCACACGGGCGCCCCCAGCACCACAGCCCGCCTGGCTCTCCAGATGAGCCTGTTCAACCCTCTCCCCATAAGAGCCTGTCCACACGGCTCCCCAGCAGCACAGCCCAGCGAACTGGCCTCCACAGCCCAGTACACGGGGGCCCCTAGCACAGCACACGGGGGCCTCCAGCAAACCACACGGGGCCCCCCTGCACCACAGCCCGCTAGGCTCTGCAGCAGAGCCTGTCCACACGGCTCCCCACCACCACAGCCCAGCACACCGGGCTCCCCAGCCCAGCTCAACGAGCTCCCCAGCACTGCACACGGGGGCCCACAGCACCACAGCTCGCCTGGCTCTCCAGCAGAGCCTGTTCAAACCACTTCCAAGCAGAGCCGGCCAACACGGCTCGCCAGCAGCACAGCCCAGCACACTGGCCTCCCCAGCCCAGCTCACCGGGCTCCCCAGCACAGCACACGGGGCCCCCCAGCACCACAGCCCAGCACACCGGGCTCCCCAGCCCAAATCAACGAGCTCCCCAGCACTGCACACGGGGGCCCACAGCACCACAGCCCGCCTGGCTGTCCAGCAGAGCCTGTTCAGACGGCTCTCCATCAGAGCCTGTTCACACCGCTCCGCAGCAGAGCCTGTCCACACGGCTCCCCATTACCACAGCCCAGCACACCAGGCTCCCCAGCACAGCACACGGGGCCCCCCAGCACCACAGCTCACCTGGCTCTCCATCAGAGACTGTTCACACCGCTCCCCAGCAGAACCTGTTCACACCGCTCCCCAGCAGAGCCTGTCTACACGGCTCCCCAGCACCACAGCCCAGCACACCGGGCTCCCCAGCCCAGCTCACCGGGCTCCTGACAAAAGCACACGGGGGCCCAAAGCACCACAGCCCGCCTGGCAGTCCAGCAGAGCCTGTTCAGACGGCTCTCCATCAGAGCCAGTTCACACCGCTCCCCAGCAGAGCCTGTTCACACCGCTCCCCAGCAGATCCTGTCTGCACGGCTCCCCAGCACCACAGCCCAGCACACCGGGAACCGCAGCCCAGCTCACAATGCCCCCCAGCACAGCACACGTGGGCCCCCAGCACCACAGCCCGCCTGGCTTTCCATCAGAGCCTTTTCACACCTCTCCCCAGCAGAGCCTGTCCACACGGCTCCCCAGCACATCAGCCAAGCACACCGGGCTCCCCAGCACAGCTCAACGGGCTCACCAGCACAGCACACGGGGTCCACCACCACCACAGCCTTCCTGGCTCTCCATCAGAGCCTGTTCACATCGCTCCCCAGAAGAACCTCTCCACACGGCTCCCTAGCACCACAGCCCAGCACACCGGGGTCCCCAGCCCATGTCACCGGGCTCCCCAGCACGGGACACGGGGCCCCCCAGCACAACAGCCCTCCTGGCTGTCCAGCAGAGCCTGTTCAAACCACTCCCCAGCAGAGCTTGTCCACACGGCTCCCCAGGACCACAGCCCAGCACACCGGGCTCGTCCAGCTCAACGGGCTCCCCAGCACAGCACACGGGGCCCCCAGCACCACAGCCCGCCTGCTATCCAGCAGAGCCTGTTCAAACCACTCCCCAGCAGAGCCTGTCGACACGGCTCCACAGCACCACAGCCCAACACACCGGGATCCCAAGCCCAGCTCAACGGGCTCCCCAGCACAGCACACGGGGCCCCCCAGCACCACAGCCCGCCTGGCTCTCCATCAGAGCCTGTCTACACGGCTCCAGCAGGACCAGCTCCAGCACACCGGGCTCCCAACACAGCTCACCGGGCTCCCCAGCAGCCAGCAAACGGCGCCCCGCCAGCAGAGCCTGGGTCTACACGGTTCGGCCAGCACCACAGCTCCAGCACACCGGGCTCCCCAGCCCAGCTCACCGGGCTCCCCAGCACAGCACACCGGGCTCCCAGCACCACATCCCAGCACACGGGGCTCCCAGCCCAGCACACCGGGCTCCCAGCACAGCACACGGGGCCCCCTAGCAACAGCGCCCGCGCTCTGGCTCTCCATCAGATCCTGTTCTCCCAGGCACTGGAAAACAGCAACACTGGTTCCCAGGCCATAAGACCCACTGGGCCCCCTTCTGCAGCAACCAACTTGTGCCAGGCTGGCTCTCCATCAGAGCCTGTCTACACGGCTCCCCAGCAACACAGCCCAGCAGACCGGGCTCCCCAGCCCAGCTCACCGGGCTCCCCAGCACAGCACACGGGGGCCCCCGGCACCACAGCCCACCTGGCTCTCCATCAGGGCCTGTTCACACCGTTCCCCAGCAGAGCCTGTCCACACGGCTCTCCAGCAGACCAGCCCAGCACACCGGGCTCCCCATCACAGCTCACCGGGCTCCCCAGCACAGCAAACGGCGCCCGCCAGCAGAGCCTGTCTACACGGTTCGCCAGCACCACAGCCCAGCACACCGGGCTCCCCAGCCCAGCTCACCGGGCTCCCCAGCACAGCACACCGGGCCCCCCAGCACCACAGCCCAGCACACAGGGCTCCCCAGCCCAGCACACCGGGCTCCCCAGCACAGCACACGGGGCCCCCCAGCACAACACAGCCCGCCTGGCTCTCCATCAGATCCTGTTCACAGCGCTCCCCAGCAGCACAGAACAGCACACCGGGTTCCCAAGCACAGCACACGGGGCCCCCCAGCAACACGGCCCGCCTGGCTCTCCAGCAGAGCCTGTTCAAACCACTCCAAAGCAGAGCCGGTCAACACGGCTCCCCAGCAGAACAGCCCTGCACACTGGCCTCCACCGCCGATCTCACCGGGCTCCGCAGCACAGCACACGGGGCCCCCCAGCACCACAGCCCAGCACACCGGGATCCCCAGCACAGCACACGGGGGCCCCCAGCAGAGCCTGTCTACACGGTTTGCCAGCACCACAGTCCAGTACACCGGGCTCGCCAGCCCAGCTCACCGGGCCCCCCACAACAGCACAGGGGGGCCCCCAGCACCACAGCCCGCCTGGCTCTCCATCAGAGCCTTTTCAACCCTCTCCCCAGCAGAGCCTGTCCACACGGCTCCCCAGCACCACAGCCCAGCACACCGGGCTCCCCAACCCAGCTCAAAGGGCTCCACAGCACAGCACACGGGGGCCCCCTGCACCTCAGCCCGCCTGACTCTCCATCAGAGCCTGTTCACACCGCTCCCCAGCAGAGCCTGTCTACACGGCTGCCCAGCACCACAGCCCAGCACACCGGGCTCCCAAGCCCAGCTCAACGGGCTCCTCAGCACAGAACAAGGGGCCCCCCAGCACCACAGCCCGCCTTGCTCTCCAGCAGAGCCTTTTCAAGCCACTCCCCAGCAGAGCCTGTCCACACGGCTCCCCAGCACCACAGCCCAGCACACCGGGCTCCCCAGCCCAGCACACCTGGCTCCCCAGCCAAGCTCACAGGGCTGCCCAGCACAGCACACGGGGGCCCCCAGCACCACTGCCCGCGTTGCTCTCCAGTAGAGCCTGTTCAAACCACTCCCCAGCAGAGCCTGTCCACAAGCCTCCCCAGCAGCACAGCCCAGAACACCGGGCTCCCCAGCCCAACTCACCGGACTTCCCAGCACAGCACACGGGCGCCCCCAGCACCACAGCCCGCCTGGCTCTCCAGATGAGCCTGTTCAACCCTCTCCCCAGAAGAGCCTGTCCACACGGCTCCCCAGCAGCACAGCCCAGCGAACTGGCCTCCACAGCCCAGTACACGGGGGCCCCTAGCACAGCACACGGGGGCCTCCAGCAAACCACACGGGGCCCCCCTGCAACACAGCCCGCTAGGCTCTGCAGCAGAGCCTGTCCACACGGCTCCCCACCACCACAGCCCAGCACACCGGGCTCCCCAGCCCAGCTCAACGAGCTCCCCAGCACTGCACACGGGGGCCCACAGCACCACAGCTCGCCTGGCTCTCCAGCAGAGCCTGTTCAAACCACTCCCAAGCAGAGCCGGCCAACACGGCTCGCCAGCAGCACAGCCCAGCACACTGGCCTCCCCAGCCCAGCTCACCGGGCTCCCCAGCACAGCACACGGGGCCCCCCAGCACCACAGCCCAGCACACCGGGCTCCCCAGCCCAGCTCAACGAGCTCCCCAGCACTGCACACGGGGGCCCACAGCACCACAGCCCGCCTGGCTGTCCAGCAGAGCCTGTTCAGACGGCTCTCCATCAGAGCCTGTTCACACCGCTCCGCAGCAGAGCCTGTCCACACGGCTCCCCAGCACCACAGCCCAGCACACCGGGCTCACCAGCACAGCACACGGGGCCCCCCAGCACCACAGCTCACCTGGCTCTCCATCAGAGACTGTTCACACCGCTCCACAGCAGAGCCTGTTCACACCGCTCCCCAGCAGAGCCTGTCTACACGGTTCCCCAGCACCACAGCCCAGCACACCGCGCTCCCCAGCACCACAGCCCAGCACACCGGGCTCCCCAGCCCAGCTCACCGGGCTCCTGACAAAAGCACACGGGGGCCCAAAGCACCACAGCCCGCCTGGCTGTCCAGCAGAGCCTGTTCAGACGGCTCTCCATCAGAGCCAGTTCACACCGCTCCCCAGCAGAGCCTGTTCACACCGCTCCCCAGCAGATCCTGTCTGCACGGCTCCCCAGCACCACAGCCCAGCACACCGGGAACCGCAGCCCAGCTCACAATGCCCCCCAGCACAGCACACGTAGGCCCCCAGCACCACAGCCCGCCTGGCTTTCCATCAGAGCCTTTTCACACCTCTCCCCAGCAGAGCCTGTCCACACGGCTCCCCAGCACATCAGCCAAGCACACCGGGCTCCCCAGCACAGCTCAACGGGCTCACCAGCACAGCACACGGGGTCCACCACCACCACAGCCTTCCTGGCTCTCCATCAGAGCCTGTTCACATCGCTCCCCAGAAGAACCTCTCCACACGGCTCCCTAGCACCACAGCCCAGCACACCGGGGTCCCCAGCCCATGTCACCGGGCTCCCCAGCACGGGACACGGGGCCCCCCAGCACAACAGCCCTCCTGGCTGTCCAGCAGAGCCTGTTCAAACCACTCCCCAGCAGAGCTTGTCCACACGGCTCCCCAGGACCACAGCCCAGCACACCGGGCTCGACATCACAGCTCAACGGGCTCCCCAGCACAGCACACGGGGGCCCCCAGCACCACAGCCCGCCTGGCTATCCAGCAGAGCCTGTTCAAACCACTCCCCAGCAGAGCCTGTCGACACGGCTCCACAGCACCACAGCCCAACACACCGGGATCCCAAGCCCAGCTCAACGGGCTCCCCAGCACAGCACACGGGGCCCCCCAGCACCACAGCCCGCCTGGCTCTCCATCAGAGCCTGTCTACACGGCTCCCCAGCAGACCAGCCCAGCACACCGGGCTCCCCATCACAGCTCACCGGGCTCCCCAGCACAGCAAACGGCGCCCGCCAGCAGAGCCTGTCTACACGGTTCGCCAGCACCACAGCCCAGCACACCGGGCTCCCCAGCCCAGCTCACCGGGCTCCCCAGCACAGCACACCGGGCCCCCCAGCACCACAGCCCAGCACACGGGGCTCCCCAGCCCAGCACACCGGGCTCCCCAGCACAGCACACGGGGCCCCCCAGCACAACAGCCCGCCTGGCTCTCCATCAGATCCTGTTCACAGCGCTCCCCAGCAGCACAGAACAGCACACCGGGTTCCCAAGCACAGCACACGGGGCCCCCCAGCAACACGGCCCGCCTGGCTCTCCATCAGAGCCTGTCTACACGGCTCCCCAGCAACACAGCCCAGCAGACCGGGCTCCCCAGCCCAGCTCACCGGGCTCCCCAGCACAGCACACGGGGGCCCCCGGCACCACAGCCCACCTGGCTCTCCATCAGGGCCTGTTCACACCGTTCCCCAGCAGAGCCTGTCCACACGGCTCCCCAGCAGACCAGCCCAGCACACCGGGCTCCCCATCACAGCTCACCGGGCTCCCCAGCACAGCAAACGGCGCCCGCCAGCAGAGCCTGTCTACACGGTTCGCCAGCACCACAGCCCAGCACACCGGGCTCCCCAGCCCAGCTCACCGGGCTCCCCAGCACAGCACACCGGGCCCCCCAGCACCACAGCCCAGCACACGGGGCTCCCCAGCCCAGCACACCGGGCTCCCCAGCACAGCACACGGGGCCCCCCAGCACAACAGCCCGCCTGGCTCTCCATCAGATCCTGTTCACAGCGCTCCCCAGCAGCACAGAACAGCACACCGGGTTCCCAAGCACAGCACACGGGGCCCCCCAGCAGCACGGCCCGCCTGGCTCTCCAGCAGAGCCTGTTCAAACCACTCCAAAGCAGAGCCGGTCAACACGGCTCCCCAGCAGAACAGCCCTGCACACTGGCCTCCACCGCCGATCTCACCGGGCTCCGCAGCACAGCACACGGGGCCCCCCAGCACACAGCCCAGCACACCGGGATCCCCAGCACAGCACACGGGGGCCCCCAGCAGAGCCTGTCTACACGGTTTGCCAGCACCACAGTCCAGTACACCGGGCTCGCCAGCCCAGCTCACCGGGCCCCCCACAACAGCACAGGGGGGCCCCCAGCACCACAGCCCGCCTGGCTCTCCATCAGAGCCTTTTCAACCCTCTCCCCAGCAGAGCCTGTCCACACGGCTCCCCAGCACCACAGCCCAGCACACCGGGCTCCCCAACCCAGCTCAAAGGGCTCCCCAGCACAGCACACGGGGGCCCCCTGCACCTCAGCCCGCCTGACTCTCCATCAGAGCCTGTTCACACCGCTCCCCAGCAGAGCCTGTCTACACGGCTGCCCAGCACCACAGCCCAGCACACCGGGCTCCCAAGCCCAGCTCAACGGGCTCCTCAGCACAGAACAAGGGGCCCCCCAGCACCACAGCCCGCCTTGCTCTCCAGCAGAGCCTTTTCAAGCCACTCCCCAGCAGAGCCTGTCCACACGGCTCCCCAGCACCACAGCCCAGCACACCGGGCTCCCCAGCCCAGCACACCTGGCTCCCCAGCCAAGCTCACAGGGCTGCCCAGCACAGCACACGGGGCCCCCCAGCACCACAGCCCGCCTGGCTCTCCATCATAGCCTGTACAACCCTCTCCCCAGCAGGGCCTGTCCACACTGCTCCCCAGCACCACAGCCCAGCACACCGGGATCCCCAGCCCAGCTCTACGGGCTCCTCAGCACAGCACACGCGGCCCCACAGCACCACAGCCCGCCTGGCTCTCCATCAGAGCCTGTTCACAGCGCTCCGCAGCAGAGCCTGTCTACACGGCTCCCCAGCACCACAGCCCAGCACACCGGGCTCCCCAGCCCAGCTCACCGGGCTCCCCAGCACGGCACACGGGGCCCCCCAGCACAACAGCCCGCCTTGCTGTCCAGCAGAGCCTTTTCAAACCACTGCCCAGCAGAGCCGGTCCACACGGCTCCCCAGTACCACAGCCCAGCACACCGGGCTCTCCAGCCCAGCTCACCAGGCTCCCCAGCACAGCACACGGGGCCCCCCAGCACCAGAATCAGAATCAGAATTCTTTAAATTTCGTTGTTCTTCTGATGGGACAATGACAATAAAACAGTTGCACCTCTCGTACAGAACAGTGCAAACAGACATAAATATTAAAAATATTAAAAAATAGTAAGGGACTGTACATTATTAAAAAGTATTTACAAGACAGAAAAGCAAAAAATTGAAAGAAAAAAAATAGATCTCTGGATTATTAATAAATATATATATATATATATATATATGTATATATATGCATACACCCACACGCATACATCTACACATACATACATAATCGGGATATTGCACAGACAGTATTGCACTTGGAAATGTGGAAACAGGTTTTTGTTACTGCAGCAGCTGTACAGAGTTGAGTCAATGTGCGGCGTTCAGGGCAGCAACAGCTCTTGGGTAGAAGCTGTTTTTTAGTCTGTTGGTTTTTGACTTTATTGCCCTGAAACGTCTCGCTGAGGGTAGAAGTTCAAACAGGTGGTGACCAGGGTGTGAGGAGTCCCTGATGATGCTGCGGGCTCTCCTGAGGCAGCGGGTGTTGTATATCTCCTCCAGAGATGGCAGAGGGCAGCCAGTCAGTCTCTGGGCCGCATTTATGACCCTCTGCTGCTTCCTCTCTGCCATCGTGCAACTGGAGAACCATAATGAGATCCCACAGCTCAGCACCGACTCCACCGAGCAGCGGTAGAAGGACAACAGGAGCTCATTTTTTAAGTTGTTCTTCCTGAGAATCCTCAGGAAGTGGAGTCTCTGTTGTGCCTTCTTCAGAATCGCTGCAGAGTTTGAAGTCCAGGTCAGGTCCTTGCTGATGTAGGTGCCCAGGAACCTGAAGTCTGGCACCATCTCCACCCTGTCCCCATTTATGCTGATGGGTTGAATGTCCGGTTTACACCTCCTGAAGTCTATGATCAGTTCTTTAGACTTGGAGGTGTTCAGGATGAGGTTATTGGTGGTGCACCAGGCTGACAGCCGCTCCACCTCCACCCTGTAGGCAGTCTCATCTCCTCCTGAGATGAGCCCCACCACCGTGGTATCATCCGCAAACTTGATGATGGTGTTGCTCGGGTGGGTGGGGGTGCAGTCGTGGGTGTAGAGGGTGTAGAGTAGGGGCTTAGCACACAGCCCTGTGGAGAACCAGTGCTGGTGCTCAGTGCTGAGGACAGGTGGGGTCCTACTCTCACCCTCTGGGAGCGGTCTGTCAGGAAGTCCATAATCCAGTTGCAGATGTTGTGGGAGAGACCCAGGTCCACCAGCTTGCTCACCAGTCTGCTTGGAATGATGGTATTGAAAGCCGAACTGAAGTCCAGGAAGAGCAGCCTCGCATAGCTCCCTCGCTGTTCCACGTGTGTCAGCGTGGTGTGCAGAGCGGTGGCGATGGCGTCCTGCGTAGACCGGTTGGCTCTATAGGCAAACTGGTGGGGGTCGAGTGTGGGTGGCAGGCATGAAGTAATGTGAATCTGTACCAGTTTCTCAAAGCACTTCATGATGATGGGGGTGAGTGCCACTGGCCGGTAGTCGTTGAGACTGTTGATAATGTTCTTTTTTGGCAGAGGGATGATGGTGGAGGACTTTAAGCAGGGTGGGATGGAGCACTGGGAGAGGGACTGGTTGAAGATGGTGGTGAAAACCCCAGCTAGTTGGTCAGCGCAGCCTGGCTCTCCATCAGAGCCTGTTCACACCGCTCCCCAGCAGAGCCTGTCTACACGGTTCGCAAGCACCACAGACCAGCACACCGGGCTCCCCAGCCCAGCTCAACGGGCTCCCGAGCACAGCACACGGGGGCCCCCAGCACCACAGCCCGCCTGACTCTCCATCAGAGCCTGTTCACACCGCTGCCCAGAAGAGCATGTCTTCACGGCTACCCAGCACCACAGCCCAGCACACCGGGCTCCTCAGCCCAGCTCACAGGGCTCCCCAGCACAGCACAAGGGGGGCCCCAGCACCACAGCCCGCCTGGCTATCCAGCAGAGCCTTTTCAAACCACTCCCCAGCAGAGCCTGTCCACACGGCTCCCCAGCACCAAAGCCCAACACACCGGGCTCCCCAGCCAAGCTCAACGGGCTCCCCAGCAAAGCACACGGGGCCCCCCAGAACCACAGCCAGGCTGGCTCTCCATCAGAGCCTGTTCACACCGCTCCCCAGAAGAGCATGTCTTCACGGCTACCCAGCACCACAGCCCAGCACACTGGGCTCCCCAGCCAAGCTCAACGGGCTCCCCAGCAAAGCACACGGGGCCCCCCAGAACCACAGCCAGGCTGGCTCTCCATCAGAGCCTATTCACACCGCTCCCCAGGAGAGCCTGTCCACACGGCTCCCCAGCAGCACAGCCCAGCATACAGGGCTACCCAGCCCAGCTCACCAGGGTCCCCAGCACAGAACACGGGGTCCCCCAGGACCACAGCCGGCCTGGGTCTACAGCAGAGCCTGTTCAAACCACCACCCAGCAGAGCCTGTCCACACAGCTCCCCAGCACCACAGCCCAGCACACTGGACTCCCCAGCCCAGCTCAACGGGCTCCCCAGGACAGCACACGGTCCCCCCCAGCACCACAGCCCGCCTGGCTCTCCATCAGAGCCTGTTCACACCGTTCCGAGCATAGCCTGTCTACACGGCTCCCCAGCACCACAGCCCAGAACACCGGGCTCCCAAGCCAAGCTCACCGGGCTCCCCAGCACAGGACATGGGGCCCACCAGAACAACAGCCCGCCTGGCTCTCCATCAGAGCCATTTCACACCGCTCCCCAGCAGAGCCTGTTCACAGCGCTCAACAGCACAGCCTGTCTACACGGCTCCCCATCACCACAGCCAAGCACACAGGGATCCCCTTCCCAGCTCACCGGGCTCCTGAGCACAGCTCAAGGGGGCCCCCAGCACCTTAGCCAGCCTGGCTCTCCATCAGGGCCTGTTCACACCCCTCCGCAGCATAGCCTGTCTACACGGCTCCCCAGCACAAAAGCCCATCACACCGGGCTTCCCAGCCCAGCTCACCGGGCTCCCCAGCACAGCACACGGGGGCCCTCAGCACCAAAGCCCGCCTGGCTCTCCATCAGAGCCTGTTCACACCTGCTCCCCAGAACAGCCTCTCTACACGGCTCCCCAGCACCACAGCCCAGCACCCCGGGCTCCCAAGCCCAGCTCACCGGGCTCCCCAGCACAGACCACGGGTCCCCCCAGCACCTCAGCCCACCTGGCTTTCCAGCAGAGCCTCTTCACAAGGATCCCCAGCAAAGCCTGTCGACACGGCTCCCCAGCAGCACAGCCCAGAACACCAGGCTCCACAGCCGATCTCACCGGGCTCCGCAGCACAGCACACGGGGCCACCCAGCACCACAGCCCAGCACACCGGGCTCCCCAGCCCAGCTCACCGGGCTCCCCAGCACAGCACACGGGGGCCCCCAGCGCCACAGCCCGCCTGGCTCTCCAGCAGAGCCTCTTCACACCGCTCCCCAGCAGAGCCTGTATACACGGCTCCCCAGCAGCACAGCCCAGCACACCGCAGCACAGCCCGCCTGGCTCTCCATCATAGCCTGTTCAAACCGCTCCACAGCAGATCCTGTCAACACGGCTCCCCAGCAGCACAGCCCAGCACACAGGCCTCCCCAGCCCAACACACCGGGTTCCCCAACAAAGCACACGGGGGCCCCCAGCACCAGGGCCCGCCTGGCTCTCCAGCAGAGCCTGTTCACACCGCTCCCCAGCAGAGCCTGTCTACAGGGCTACCCAGCAGCACAGCCCAGCACACCGGGCTCCCCAGCCCAGCTCACCGAGCTCCCCAGCAAAGCACACGGTGGCCCCCAACACCACAGCCCGCCTGGCTCTCTATCAGAGCCTGTTCAAACAATTCCCCAGCAGAGACTGTCCATACAGCTCCCCAGCAGCACAGCCCTGCACACCGGGCTCCCCAGCAGAGCACACGGGGGCCCCCAGCACCACAGCCCGCCTGGCTCTCCATCAGAGACTGTTCACAATGCTCCCCAGCAGAGCCTGTTCACTCCGCTCCCCAGCAGAGCCTGTCTACACGGCTCCCCAGCACCATAGCCCAGCACACCGGGCTCCCCAGTCCAGCTCACCGGGCTCCCCAGCACAGCACACAGGGCCCCCCAGCACCACAGCCCGCCTGGCTCCCTAGCAGAGCCTGTTCAAACCACTCCCCAGCAGTCCCTGTCCACACGGCTTCCATGCAGCACAGCCTAGCACAGTGGGCTCCCCGGCCAACCTCACCGGGCTCCCCAGCACAGCACACGGGGGCCACAAGCACCACAGCCCACCTGGCTCTCCAGCAGAGCCTCTTCACACCGCTCCCCAGCAGAATCTGTCTACACGGCTCCCCAGCAGCCCAGCCCAGCACACCGCAGCACAGCCCGCCTGGCTCTCCATCAGAGCCTGTTCAAACCGCTCGCCAGCAGATCCTGTCAACACGGCTCCCCAGCAGCACAGCCCAACACACTGGCCTCACCAGCCTAACACACCGGGTTCCCCAACACAGCACATGGGGGACCCCAGCACCACGGCCCGCCTGCATGTCCAGCAGAGCCTTTTCAAACCACTCCCCAGCAGAGCCTGTCCACTCGGCTCAACAGCACCACAGCACAGCACACCAGGATCCCCAGCCCAGCTCACCGGGCACCCCAGCACAGCACACGGGGGCCCCCAGCACCACAGGCCGCCTGGCTGTCCATCAGAGCCTGTTCACACCGCTCCGCAGCAGAGCCTGTCTACACGACTCGCCAGCACCACAGCCCAGCACACCGGGCTCCCCAGCACAACACACCGGGCCCCCCAACACCAATGCCCGCCTGGCTCCCCAGCAAAGCCTGTCCACACGGCTCCCCAGCAGCACAGCCCAGCACACCGGGATCCCCAGCACAGCACACGGGGGCCCCCAGCACCACAGCCCGCCTGGCTCTCCATCAGAGCCTGTTCAAACCGCTCCCCAGCAGATCCTGTAAACACGGCTCCCCAGCAGCACAGAACAGCACACTGGCCTCCCCGGCCCACCACACCGGGTTCCCCAACACAGCACACGGGGGCCCCCAGCACCACGGCCCGCCTGGCTCTCCAGCAGAGCCTGTTCAAACCACTCCCAAGCAGAGCCGGTCAACACGGCTCCCCAGCAGAACAGCCCAGCACACTGGCGTCCCCAGCCCAGCTCACCGGGCTCCCCAGCACAGCACACAGGGCCCCCCAGCACCACAGCCCACCTGGCTCTCCATCAGAGCCTGTTCACACCGCTCCCCAGCAGAGCCTGTCTCCAGGGCTACCCAGCAGCACAGCCCAGCACACCGGGCTCCCCAGCCAAGCTCACCGGGCTCCCCAGCACAGCACACGAGGGCCCCCGGCACCACAGCCCGCCTGGCTCTCCAGCAGAGCCTGTTCACACCGCTCCCCAGCAGCACAGCCCAGCACACCGGGCTCCATAGCCGATATCACCGCGCTCCGCAGCACAGCACACGGGGCCCCCCGCCAGCACAGCCCAGCACACCGCAGCACAGCCCGCCTGGCTCTCCATCAGAGCCTGTTCAAACCACCCCCCAGAAGAGCCTTTCCACACAGCTCCCCAGCACCACAGCCCAGCACACCGTACTCCCCAGCCCAGCTCACCATGGCCCCCAGCACAGAGCACGGGGGCCCCCAGCAGAGCCTGTTCAAACTACTCGCCAGCAGAGCCTGTCCACACAGCTCCCCAGCACCACAGCCCAGCACACCGTACTCCCCAGCCCAGCTCACCATGACCCCCAGCACAGAGCACGGGGGCCCCCAGCAGAGCCTGTTCAAACCACTCGCCAGAAGAGCCTGTCCACACGGCTCCCCAGCACCACAGCCCAACACACCGGGCTCCCCAGCCCAGCTCAACGGGCTCCCTAGCACAGCACACGGGGCTTCCCAGCACAACAGCCCGCCTGGCTCTCCATCAGAGGCTGGTCACAGCGCTCCGCAGCAGAGCCTGTCCACACGGCTCCCCAGCAGCACAGCCCAGCACACCGGGCTCACCAGCCAAGCTCACCGGGCTCCCCAGCAAAGCAAACGGGGGCCCCCTGCACAGCACACGGGGCCCCCCAGCACCACAGCCCGCCTGGCTCTCCAGAAGAACCTGTTCAAACCGCTCCCCAGCAAAGCCTGTCCACACGGCTCCCCAGCAGCACGTCCCAGCACACCGGGCTCCCCAGCCCAGCTCACAAGGCTCCCCAGCACAGCACACGGGGGCCCCCAGCACCACAGCCCGCACGGGGCCCCCCAGCACCACAGCCCAGCACACGGGGATCCCCAGCCCAGCACACCGTGCTCCCCAGCAAAGCACACGGGGCCCCCCAGCACCACAGCCCGCCTGGCTCCCAAGAAGAGCCTGTTCAAATCACTCCGCAGCATTCCCTGTCCACACGGCTCACCAGCACCACAGCCCATCACACCGGGCTCCCCAGCCCTGGTCAACAGGCTCCCCAGCACTGCACACGGGGCTTCCAAGCACCACAGCCCGCCTGGCTCTCCATCAGAGCCTGTTCACTCCGCTCCCCAGCAGAGCCTAACCACACGGCTCCCCAGCAGAACAGCCCAGCTCACCGGGCTCCAAAGCACAGCACACGTGAGCCCCCAACACCACATTGACGCCTGGCTATCCAGCAGAGCCTGTTCAAACCTCTGCGTAGCAGAACCTGTCCACACGGCTCCCCAGCAGCACAGCCCAGCACACTGGGCTACCCAGCCGAGCTGACCGGGCTCCCCAGCACAGCACACGTGGGCCCCCAACACAACAGCCCGCCTGGCTTTCCATCAGAGCCTGTTCACACCGCTCCCAAGCAGAGCCTGTCTACACGGCTCCCCAGCAGAAAGGCCAAGCACACCGGACTCCCCAGCACAGCACACGGTGCCCCCCAGCACCACAGCCTTCCTGGCTCTCCATCAGAGCCTGTTCAAACCACTCCCAAGCAGAGCCGGTCCACACGGTTCCCCAGCAGCACAGCCCAGCACACCGGGCTCCCCAGCAACACAGCCCAGCACACGGGGCTCCCCAGCCCAGCACACCGGGCTCCCCAGCACAGCACACGGGGCCGCCCAGCACCACAGCCCGCCTGGCTCTAAATCAGAGCCTGTTGAAACCACTCCCAAGCAGAGCCTGTCCACACGGAAACCCAGCACCACAGCACAGCACACCGGGCTCCCAAACCCAGCTCACCGGGCTCCCCAGCACACGGGGGCCCCCAGCAACACAGCGCGCCTTGCCTTCAAGCAGAGCCTGTTCACACCGCTCCCCAGCAGAGCCTGTCTACATGGCTCCCCAGCACCAAAGCCCAGAACACCGGGCTCCACAGCCCAGCTCCACGCGCTCCCCAGCACAGCACACGGGGCCCCCCAGCACCACAGCCCGCCCTGCTCTCCAGCAGAGCCTGTTCAAATCACTCCCCAGCAGAGCCTGTTCACACGGCTCCCCAGCAGAGCATGTCCACACGGCTCCCCAGCAGCACAGCCAAGCACACCGGACTCCCCAGCCCAGCTCACCGGGTTCCCCAGCACAGCACATGGGGGCCCCCAAAACCACAGCCCGCCTGGGTCTCCAGCAGAGCCTGTTCAAACCACCCACCAGCAGAGCCTGTCCAAACAGCTCCCCAGCACCACAGCCCAGCACACCGTGCTCCCCAGCCCAGCTCACTGTGGCCCCCAGCACAGCACATGGGGGCCCCCAGCACCGCACACGGGGCTTCCCAGCACAACAGCCAGCCTGGCTCTCCATCAGAGCCTGTTCACTCCGCTCCCCAGCAGAGCCTGTTCAAACCACTCGCCAGCAGAGCCTGTCAACACGGCTCCCCAGCACCACAGCCCAGCACACCGGGCTCCCCAGCGCAGCACACGGGGCCCCTCAGCACCACAGCCGCCTGGCACTCTAGAAGAGCCTGTTCAAACCACTCCCCAGAAGAGCCTGTACACACGGCTCCCCAGCACCACAGCCAGGCACACCGGGCTCCTCAGCCCAGTTCACAGGGCTCCCCAGCACAGCACACGGGGGCCCCCAGCACCACAGCCCGCCTGGCTATCCAGCAGAGCCTTTTCAAACCATTCCCCAGCAGAGCCTGTCCACACGGTTCCCTAGCACCACAGCCCAACACACCGGGCTCCCCAGCCCAGCTCAACGGGCTCCCCAGCACAGCACACGGGGCCCCCCAGCACCACAGCCCGGCTGGCTCTCCATCAGAGCCTTTTCACACCGCTCCCCGGCAGAGCCTGTCCACACGGCTCCCCAGCAGAAAAGCCCAGCAAACCGGGCTCCCCAGCCCAGCTCACCAGGGTCCCCAGCACAGAACACGGGGCCCCCCAGCACCACAGCCCGCCTGGCTCTCGAGCAGAGCCTGTTCAAACCACTCCCCAGCAGAGCCTGTCCACACGGCTCCCCAGCACCACAGCCCAGCACACCGGGCTCCCCAGCCCAGCTCAACGAGATCCCCAGCACAGCACACGGGGCCCCCCAGCACCACAGCCGGCCTGGCTCTCCATCAGAGCCTGTTCACTCCGCTCCCCAGCAGAGCCTGTTCAAACCACTCCACAGCAGAGCCTGTACACACGGGGCCCCCCAGCGTCACAGCCCGAATGGCTACCCAGCAGAGCCTGTCCACACGGCTCCCCAGCAGCACAGCCCGCCTGGCTCTCCATCAGAGCCTGTCCACACGGCTCCCCAGCAGCACAGCCCAGCACACCGGGCTCCCCAGCCAAGCTCACCGGGCTCCCCAGCAAAGCACACGAGGGCCCCCAGCACCACAGCCCGCCTGGCTCTCCAGCAGAGCATGTCCACACGGCTCCCCAGCAGCACAACCCAGCACACCGGGCTCCATAGCCGATCTCACCGGGCTCCGCAGCACAGCACACGGGGGCCCCCATCACCACAGCCCAGTACACCGGGCTCCCCAGCACAGCACACTGTGCCCCCCAGCACCACAGTGTGCCTGGCTCTCCATCACAGCCTGTTCAAACCTCTCCCCAGAAGAGACTGTAAATAAGGCTCCCCAGCAGCACAGCCCTGCACACCGGTCTCCCCAGCCCAGCTAACCGGGCTCCCCAGCACAGCACACGGGGGCCTCCAGCACCACAGCCCGCCTTGCTCTCCATCAGAGACTGTTCACACTGCTCCCCAGCAGAGCCTGTTCACTCCGCTCCCCAGCAGAGCCTGTCTACACGGCTCCCCAGCAGCACAGCCTAGCACAGCGGGCTCCCCGGCCAAGCTGACCGGGCTCCCCAGCACAGCACACGGAGGCCACGAGCACCACATCCCGCCTGGCTCCCCAGCAGAGCCTGTTCACACCGCTACCCAGTACCACAGCCCAGCACACCGGGCTCCCCAGCCCAGCTCAACGGGCTCCCCAGCAAAGACACGGGGCCCCCCAGAACCAAAGCCAGGCTGGCTCTCCATCAGAGCCTATTCACATGGCTCCCCAGGAAAGCCTGTCCACACGGCTCCCCAGCACCACAGCCCAGCATACCGGGCTCCCCAGCCCAGCTAACCAGGGTCCCCAGCACAGAACACGGGGCACCCCAGGACCACAGCCCGCCTTGGTCTCCAGCAGAGGCTGTTCAAACCACCCCCCAGCAGAGCCTGTCCACACAGCTACCCACAACCACAGCCCAGCACACCGGGCTCCCCAGCCCAGCTCACCGTGGCCACCAGCACAGCACATGGGGGCCCCCAGCACCACAGCACGCCTGGCTCTCCATCAGAGCCTGTTCACACCGCTCCCCAGCAGAGCCTGTCCACATGGCTCCCCAGCACCACAGCCCAGTACACCGGGCTCCCCAGCCCAGCTCACCGGGCTCCCCAGCATAGCACACGGGCCCCCCAGCACCAGAGCCCGCCTGGCTCTCCATCAGAGCCTGTTCAAACCTGTCCCCAGCAGATACTGTACAAACGGCTCCCCAGCAGCACAGCCCAGAACACCGGGCTCCCCGGGACATCACACGGGGGCCCCCAGCACCACAGCCCGCCTGGCTCTCCAGTAGAGCCTGTTCAAACCACTCCCCAGCAGATCCTTTCCACAGAGCTCCCCAGCAGCACAGCCCAGAACACCGGGCTCCCCAGCCCAGCTCACCGGGCTCCCCAGTACAGCACACGGGGGCCCTCAACACCACAGCCCACCTGGCTCTCCATCAGTGCCTGTTCACACCGCTCCCCATCACAGCCTGTCTACACGGCTCTCCAGCACCACAGCCCAGCACACCGAGCTCCCCAGCCCAGCTCACCGGGCTCCCCGGGACATCACACGGGGGCCCCCAGCACCACAGCCCGCCAGGCTCTCCAGCAGAGCCTGTCCACTCGGCTCACCAGCAGCACTGCCCAGCTCACCGGGCTCCCCAGCACAGCACACGGGGCCCCCCAGCACCACAGCCCGAATGGCTCCCCAGCAGAGCCTGTCTACACGGCTCCCCAGCACCACAGCCCAGCACACCGGGCTCCCCAGCACTGGACACGGCGGCCCCCAGAACCACATGCCGCCTGGCTCTCCAGCAGAGCCTGTTCACACCGCTCCCCAGCAGAGCCTGTCCACAGGGCTCCCCAGCACCACAGCCCAGCACACCGGGCTCCACAGCACAGCACACGGGGGCCCACAGCACCACATCCCGCCTGGCTGTCAATCAGAGCCTGTTCAAACCACTCCCCAGCAGAGCCTGTCCACATGGCTCCCCAGCAGCACAGCCCGGCACACCGGGCTCCCAAGCCGATCTCACAGGGCTCCCCAGCACAGCACACGGGGCCCCCCAGCACCACAGCCCCCCTGGCTCTCCAGCAGAGCCTGTTCACACCGCTTCACAGCAGAGCCGGTCCACACGGCTCCCCAGCAGAACACCCCAGCACACCGGGCTCCCCAGCCCAGCTCACCGGGTTCCCCTGCACCACAGCCCGTCTGGCTCTCCATCAGAGCCTATTCAGACCGCTCCCCAGCAGAGCTTGTCAACACTGTTCCCCAGCAGCACAGCCCAGCACACCGGGCTCCCCAGCCAAGCTCACCGGGCTCCCCAGCACAGCACACGGGGGCCCCCAGCACCACAGCCTGCCTGGCTCTCCAGCAGAGCCCGTTCACACCGCTCCCCAGCAGAGCCTGTCCACACGGCTCCCCAGCACCACAGCCCGCCTGGCTCTCCAGCAGAGCCTGTTCACAGGGCTCCCCAGCAGCACAGCCCAGCACGCCGGGTTCCCCAGCACAGCACACGGGGGCCCCAAGCACCACAGCCCGCCCGGCTCTCCTTCAGAGCCTGTTCAAACTACTCCCCAGCAGAGACTGTCCACAGGGCTCCCCAGCAGCACAGCCCAGCACACCGGGCTCCCCAGCCCAGCTCACCGGGCTCCCCAGCACAGCACACGGGGGCCCCCAGCACCACAGCCTGGCTGGCTCTCCAGCAGAGCCTGTTCACACAGCTCCCCAGAAGAGCCAGTATGCACGGCTCCCCAGCACCACTGCCCAGCTCAGCGGGCTCCACAGCACAGCACACGGGGGCCCCCAGCACCACAGCCCGCCAGGCTCTCCAGCAGAGCCTGTCCACACGGCTCCCCAGCACCACAGCCCAGCACACCGGGTTCCCCAGCACAGCATACCGGGCCCCCCAGCACCACAGACGCCTGGCTCTCCATCAGAGACTGTTCAAACCGCTCCCCAGCAGAGACTGTTCACACCGCTCCCCAGCACAGCCTGTCTACACGGCTCCCCAGCACCACAGCCCAGCACACCGGGATCCCCAGCCCAGCTGACCGGGCTCCCCAGAACAGCACACCGGGCCCCCCAGCACCACAGCCCGCCTGGCTCTCCATCTGAGCCTGTTCACTCCGCTCCCCAGCAGAGCCTGTTCAAAACAGTCCCCTAGAGAGCCTGTCCACACGGCTCACCAGCAGCACAGCCCAGCACACCGGGCTCCCCAGCCGATCTCACCGGGCTCCCCAGCAAGGCACACGGGGTCCCCCAGCACCACAGCCCGCCTGGCTCTCCAGCAGAGTGTGTTGAAACCACTCCCCAGCAGAGCCTGTCTAAACGGCTCCCCAGCAGCACAGCCCAGTGTACCGGGCTCCCCAGCCCAGCTCACCGGGCTCCCCAGCACAGCACACGGGGTCCCCCAGCACCTCAGCCCGCCTGGCTCTCCATCAGAACCTTTTCAACCCTCTCCCCAGAAGAGCCTGTCCACACGGCTCCCCAGCACCACAGCCCAGCACACCTGGCTCCCCAGCCCAACTCAACGGGCTCCCCAGCACAGCACACGGGCCCACCCAGCACAGCACACGGGGCTACCCAGCACAACAACCCACCTGGCTCTCCATCAGAGCCTGTTCAACCCTCTCCCCAGCAAAGCCTGTCCACACGGCTTCCCAGCACCACAGCCCAGCTCATTGGGCTCCGAAGCCCAACTCACTGGGCTCCCGAGTACAGCACACGGGGGCCCCCAGCACCACAGCCCGGCTGGCTCTCCATCAGAGCCTGTTCACACCGCTCAACAGCACAGCCTGTCTACACGGCTCCCCATCACCACAGCAAAGCACACAGGGATCCCAAGCCAAGCACACCGCGCTCCCCAGCACAGCACACGGGGGCGCCAAGCAGCACAGCCCGCCTGGCTCTCCAGCAGAGTCTGTTCAAATCACTCCCAAGCAGAGCCGGTCCACACGGCTCACCAGCAGCACAGCCCAGCACACCGGGCTCCCCAGATCAGCACACGGGGGCCCCCAGCACAGCACACGGGGGCCCCCAGCACCACAGCCCACGTTGCTCTCCAGCAGAGCCTGTTCAAATCACTCCCCACCACAGCCTGTCCACATGCCTCCCCAGCAGCACAGCCCAGAACACCGGGTTCCCCAGCCCAGCTCACCGGGCTCACCAGCACAGCACACGGGGGCCCCCAATACCACAGCCCGCCTGGCTTTCCATCAGAGCCTGTTTACACCGCTCAACAGCAGATCCGGTCCACACGGCTTCCCAGCAGAGCACCCTAGGTCACCGGGCTTTCCAGCACAGCTCACCGGGCTCCCCAGCACAGCACACGGGGGCCCCCAGCAACACAGCGCGCCATGCTCTCCAGCAGAGCCTGTCCACACCGCTCCCCAGAAGAGCCTGTCCACACGGCTCCCCAGCAGAACAGCCCAGCACACCGGGCTCCCCAGCCCAGCTCACCGGGCTCCCCAGTAAAGCACACGGGGGCCCCCAACACCACAGCCCGCCTGACTCTCCATCAGAGCCTGTTCAAACCTATCCCCATCAGGGACTGTTCATACGGCTCCCCAGCAGCACAGCCCTGCACACCGGGCTCCCCAGCCCAGCTAACCGGGCTCCCCAGGACAGCACACGGGGGCCCCCAACAACACAGCCCGCCTGGCTCTCCATCAGAGACTGTTCACACCGCACCCCAGCAGAACCTGTTCACTCCGCTCCCCAGCAGAGCCTGTCTACACGGCTCCCATGCACCACAGCCCAGCACACCGGGCTCCCCAGCCCAGCTCACCGGGCTCCCCAGCACAGCACACGGGGCCCCCCAGCACCACAGCCCGCCTGGCTCCCCAGCAGAGCCTGTTCAAACCAGTCCCCAAGAGAGCCTGTTCAAACCACTCCCCAGCAGAGCCTGTCCACACGGCTCCCAAGCAGCACAGCCCAGCACACCGGGCTCCCCAGCCCAGCTCACCGGGCTCCCCAGCACAGCACACGGGGGCCCCCAGCAACACAGCGCGCCTTGCTCTCCAGCAGAGCCTTTTGAAAACGCTCCCCAGCAGATCCTGTCCACACGGTTCCCCAGATGCACAGCCCAGCACACCGGGCTGCCCAGCCCAGCTCACCGAGCTCCCCAGCACAGCACACGTGGGCCCCCATCACCACAGCCAGCCTGGCTCTCCATCAGAGCCTGTTCACAAAGCTCCCCAGAAGAGCCTGTCTACACGGCTCCCCAGCAGCCCTGCACACCGCAGCACAGCCCTCCTGGCTCTACATCAGAGCCTGTTCACACCGCTTCCCAGCAGACCCTCTCCATATGGCACGCCAGCAGCTCAGCCCAGCACACTGGGCTCCGCAGCCAAGCACACCGGGCTACCGAGCACAGGACACGGGGGCCCCCAGCACCACAGCCCGCCTGGCTCTCCATCAGAGCCTGTTCACACCGCTCCGCAGCAGAGCCTGTCTACACGGCTCCCCATCACCAAAGCCCAGCACACCGGGCTCCCCAGCACCACAGCCCACGGGGCTCCCCAGCACAGCAGACGGGGCCCCCCAGCACCACAGCCCGAATGGCTCCCCAGCAGAGCCTGTCTACACGGCTCCCCAGCACCAAAGCCCAGCACACAGGGTTCCCCTTCCCAGCTCAACGGGCTCCCCAGCACAGCAAACGGGGCCCCCGAGATCCACAACCCGCCTGGCTCTCCATCAGAGCCTGTTCACACCGCTCCCCAGAAGACCCTGTCCACACGGCTCCCAAGCACAACAGCCCAGCCCACCGGGGTCCCCAGCCAGGCACACCGGGCTCCCCAGCCCAGCTCACCGGGCCGCCCAGCACAGCACACGGGGGCCCCAAGCACTCCATCCCGCCTGGCTCTCCATAAGAGCCTGTTCACACCGCTCCGCAGCAGAGCCTGTCTACACGGCTCCCCAGCACCACAGCCCAGCACACAGGGCTCCCCAGCCCAGCTCATCGGGCTCCACAGCACAGCACACAGGGCCTCCCAGGACAACAGCCCGCCTGGCTCTCCAGCATAGCCTGTTCACACCGCTCCCCAACAGAGCCTGTCCTCACGGCTCCCCAGCACCACAGCCCAGCACACAGGGATCCCCAGCACAGCACATGGGGGCCCCCAGCAACACAGCCCGCCTGGCTCTCAATCAGAGCCTGTTCAAACCACTCGCCAGCTGAGCCTGTCCACATGGCTCCCAAGCAGCACAGCCCAGCACACTGGGCTCCCCAGCCCAGCACACGGGGCCCCCCAGCACCACAGCCCACCTGGCGCTCCATCAGAGCCTGTTCACACCGCTCCCCACCAGAGCCTTTCCACGCTGCTCCCCAGCACCACAGCCCAGAACACCGGGCTCCCCAGCCCTGCTCACCCGGCTCCCCAGCACAGCACACGGGGGCCCCCAGCACAGCTCACCGGGCTCCCCTGAACCACAGCCCGCCTGGCTCTCCATCAGAGCCTGTTCAACCCTCTCCCCAACAGATCCTGTGCACACGGCGCCCCAGCAGCACAGCCCAGCACACGGGGCCCCCCAGCACCACAGAACGCCTGACTCTCTAGCAGAGCCTTTTCAAACCACTCGCCAGCAGAGCCTGTTCAAACCACTCCCCAGAAGAGCCTGTCCACACGGCTCCCCAGCTCCACAGCCCAGCACACCGGGCTCCCCAGCCAAGCTAAACGGGCTCCCCAGCAAAGCACTCGGGGCCCCCCAGCACAGCACACGGGGCTTCCCAGCACAACAGCCCGCCTGGCTCTCCATCAGAGCTTTTTCACTCCGCTCCCCAGCAGAGCCTGTTCAAACCACTCGCCAGCACCACAGCCCAACACACCGTTTTCCGAAACGCAGCTCAACGGGCTCCCCGGCACAGCACATCCCCAGCACAGCACACGGGGCACCCCAGCACCACAGCCCGCCTGGCTCTCCATCAGAGCCTGTTCAAACCAGTCCCCAAGAGAGCCTGTTCAAACCACTCCCCAGCAGAGCCTGTCCACACGGCTCCCAAGCAGCACAGCCCAGCACACCGGGATCCCCAGCACAGCACACGGGGGCCCCCAGCACCACAGCCCGCCTGGCTCTCCAGCAGAGTCCCTTACACCGCTCCCGAGCAGAGCCTGTCTACACGGTTCCCCAGCTGCACAGCCCAGCACACCGCAGCACAGCCCGCCTGGCTCTCCATCAGAGCCTGTTCAAACCGCTCCCCAGCAGATCCTGACAACACGGCTCCCCAGCAGCACAGCCCAGCACACTGGCCTCCCCAGCCCACCACACCGGGTTCCCCAACACAGCACACGGGGGCCCCCAGCACCACGGCCCGCCTGGCTCTTCAGCAGAGCCTGCTCAAACCTCTCCCAAGCAGAGCCTGTCCACACGGCTCCCCAGCACCACAGCCCAGCACACCGGGCTCCCCAGCACAGCTCACCGGGCTCCCCAGCACGGCATACGGAGGCCCCCAGCAACACAGCCCGCCTGGCTCTCCATCAGAGCCTGTTCAAAACACTCCCCAGAAGAGCCTGTCCACACGGCTCCCCAGCAGCACACCCTAGGAAACCGGGCTCCCCAGCCCAGCTCACCGGGCTCCCCAGCACAGCACACGGGGGGCCCCCAGCACCACAGCCCACCTGGCTCTCCAGCAGAGCCTGTTCAAACCAATCCCCATCACAGCCTGTCCACACGCCTCCCCAGCAGCACAGCCCAGCACACCGGGCTCCCCACCCCAGCTCACCGGGCTCCCCATCAAAGCACACGGGGGCCCCCAACACCACAGCCTACCTGGCTTTCCATCAGTGCCTGTTCACACCGCTCCCCAGAAGAGCCTGTTCACTCCGCTCCCCAGCAGAGCCTGTCTACATGGCTCCCCACCACCACAGCCCAGCACACCGGGCTACCCAGCCCAGCTCACCGGGCTCCCCAGCACAGCACACGAGGGCCCCCAGCACCACAGCCCGCCTGGCTCCCCAGCAGAGCCTATTCACACCGCTCCCCAGAAGAGCCTGTCCACACGGCTCCCCAGCAGCACAGCCCAGCACACCGGGCTCCCCAGCACAGCACACGGGTGCCCCCAGCACAGCACACGGGGGCCCCCAGCACAGCACACGGGGGCCCCCAGCACCACAGCCCGCCTACCTCTCCAGCAGAGCCTGTTCAAACCACTCCCCAACAGAGCCTGTCCACTCGGCTCCCCAGCACCACAGCCCAGTACACCGGGCTCCCCAGCCCAGCTCAAAGGGCTCCCCAGCACAGCACACGGGGGCCCCCAGCACCACAGTCCGCCTGGCTCTAAATCAGAGCATGTTCAACCCTCTCCCCAGCAGAGCCTGTACACACAGCTCCCAAGCACCACAGCCCAGCACACCGGGCTCCCCAGCCCAGCTCAACGGGCTCCCCAGCACAGCACACGGGTGCCACCAGCACCACAGCCCGCCTGGCTGTCCAGAAGAGCCTGTCCACACCGCTCCCCAGAAGAGCCTGTCCACACGGCTCGCCAGCAGAACAGCCCAGCAAACCGGGCTCCCCAGCCCAGCTCAACGGGCTCCCCAGCACAGCACACGGGGCCCCCCAGCACCACAGCAATCCTGGCTCTCCATCAGAGCCTGTTAAAAGAACTCCCCAGCAGAGCCTGTCCACACAGCTCCCCAGCAGCACAGCCCAGCACACCGGGCACCCCAGCACAGCACACGGGGACCCCCAGTACCACAGCCCCCCTGGCTCTCCATCAGAGCCTGTTCACACCGCTCCCCAGCAGAGCCTGTTTACACGGTTGGCCAGCACCACAGCCCAGCACACCGGGCTCCCCAGCCAAGCTCACCGGGCCGCCCACCACAGCACACGGGCGCCCCCAGCAACACAGCCCGCCTGGCTCTCCATCAGAGCCTGTTCACACCGCTCCCCAGCAGAGCCTGTCTACACGGTTCCCCAGCACAACAGCCCAGCACACCGGGCTCCCCAGCCCATCTCACCGGGCTCCCCAGCACAGCACACGGGGGCCCCCAGCACCACAGCCCGCCTGGCTCTCCATCAGAGCCTGTTCACACCGCTCCCCAGCAGCACAGAACAGCACACCGGGTTCCCCAGCAAAGCATACGGGGGCCCCCAGCACCACGGCCGGCCTCGCTCTCCAGCAGAGCCTGTTCAAACCACTCCCAAGCAGAGCCGGTCAACACGGCTCCCCAGCAGTACACCCCAGCACACTGGCCTCCCCCGCCGATTTCACCGGGCTCCGCAGCACAGCACACGGGGCCCCCCAGCACCACAGCCCAGCACACCGGGCTCCCCAGCCCAGCTCACTGGGCTCCTGAGCACAACTCACTGGGGCCCCCAGCACCACAGCCCGCCTGGCTCTCCCTCAGGGCCTGTTCACACCCCTCCGCAGCAGAGCCTGTCTACACAACTCCCCAGCAAAAAAGCCCAGCACACCGGGCTTCCCAGCCCAGCTCACCAGGCTCCCCAGCACAGCACACGGGGCCCCCCAGAACCACAGCCGGCTTGGGTCTCCAGCAGAGCCTTTTCAAACCACTCCCCAGAAGAGCCTGTCCACACGGCTCCACAGCACCACAGCCCGCCTGGCTCTCCAACAAAGCCTGTTCACACCCCTCCACAGCAGAGCCTGTCTACACGGCTCCCCAGCACAGCAGCCCAAAACACCGGGCTCCCCAACCCAGGTCACCGGGCTCCCCAGCACAGCACACGGGGCCCCCCAGCACCACAGCCCGCCTGGCTCTCCATCAGAGCCTGGTCACAGCGCTCCGCAGCAGAGCCTGTCCACACGGCTCCCCAGCAGCACAGCCCAGCACACCGGGCTCCCCAGCCAAGCTCACCGGGCTCCCCAGCACAGCACATGGGGGCCCCCAGCACCACAGCCCGCCTGACTCTCCATTAGAGCCTCTTCACACCGCTCCCCAGCAGAGCCTTTCCACACGGCTCCCCAGCACCACAACCCAGCACACCGGGTCCTCTGCCCAGCTCACCGGGCTCCCCAGCACATCACCAGCACAGCACACGGGGGCCCCCAACACCAAAGCCCGCCTGGCTTTACATCAGAGGCTGTTCACACCGCTCCTCAGCAGAGCCGGTCCACACGGCTCCCCAGCAGCACACCCTAGGACACCGGGCTTGCCAGCACAGCGCACGGGGGCCCCCAGCACCACAGCTCGCCTGGCTTTCCAGCAGAGCCTGTTCAAACCACTCCCCTGGACAGCCTGTCCACAGGCCTCCCCAGCAGCACAGCCCAGCACACCGGGCTCCACAGCCCAGCTCACCGGGCTCCCGAGCAAAGCACACGGTGGCCCCCAACACCACAGCAAGCCTGGCTCTCCATCAGAGCCTGTTCAAACTTTTCCCAGGAGAGACTGTCCATACGGCTCCCCAGCAGCACAGCCCTGCACACCGTGCTCCCCAACACAGCTAACCGGGCCCCCAGCACAGCACACGGGGGCCCACAGCACCACAGCTCGCCTGACTCTCCATCAGAGACTTTTCACACCGCTCCCCAGCAGAACCTGTTCACTCCGCTCCCCAGCAGTGCCTGTCTACACGGCTCCCCAGCACCACAGCCCAGCACACCGGGCTCCCCAGCCCAGCTCACCGGGCTCCCCTGCACAGCACACGGGGCCCCCCAGCACCACAGCTCGCCTGGCTCCCCAGCAGAGCCTGTTCAAACCACTCCCCAGCAGTCCCTGTCCACACGGCTCCCCAGCAGCACAGCCTAGCACAGCGGGCTCCCCGGCCAAGCTCACCAGGCTCCCCAGCACAGCACACGGGGGCCAGCAGCACCACATCCCGCCTGGCTCTCCATCATGGCCTGTTCATACCACTCCCCAGCAGAGCCTATTGAAACCACTCCCCAGCAGAGCCTGTCCACACGGCTCCCCAGCACCACAGCTCAGCACACCGGGCTCCTAAGCCCGGCTCACAGGGCTCCCAAGCACAGCACACGGGGGCCCCCAGCACGACAGCCCGCCTGGCTCTCCATCAGAGCCTGTTCACACCGTTCCGCAGCAGAGCCTGTCTACACGGCTCCCCAGCACCACAGCCCAGCACACCGGGCCCCCCAGCACCAATGCCCGCCAGGCTCCCCAGCAGAGCCTGACCACACGGCTCCCCAGCAGCACAGCCCAGCACACCGGGCTCCCCAACCCAGGTCACCGGGATCCCCAGCACAGGACACGGGGGCGCCCAGCACCACAGCCCAGCACACTGGGCTCCGAAGCCCAGATCACTTGGCTCCCGATTACAGCACACGGGGGCCCTAAGCACCACAGCCCGGCTGGCTCTCCATCAGAGCCTGTTCACACCGCTCAACAGCACAGTCTGTCCACACGGCTCCCCAGCACCACAGCCCAGCACACCGGGCTCCCCAGCCCAGCTCAACGGGATCCCCAACACAGCACACAGGGCCCCCCAGCACAGCACACGGGCCCCCCCAGCACAGCACACGGGGCTTCCCAGCACAACAGCCCGCCTGGCTCTCCATCAGAGCCTGTAAAAAACTCTCCTCAGCAGAGCCGGTTCAAACCACTCCCCAGCAGAGCCTGTCCACACGGCCCCCCAGCACCACAGCCCAACACACCGGGCTCCCCAGCACAGCTCAACGGGCTCCCCAGCACAGCACACGGGGGCCCCCAGAACCACAGCCCGCCTGGCTCTCCATCAAAGCCATTTCACACCGCTCCCCAGCAGAGCCTGTCCACACGGCTCCCCAGCACCACAGCCCAGCTCACCGGGCTCTCCAGCACTGCACTCGGGGCCCCCCCAGCACCACAGCCCGCCTGGTACTCGAGCAGAGCCTGTTCAAACCACTCCCCAGCAGAGCCTTGCCACACGGCTCCCCAGCACCACAGCCCACCACACCGGGCTCCACAGCCCAGCTCAAAGGTCTCCCCAGCACAGCACACGGGGCCCCCCAGCACCACAGCCCGCCTGGCTCTCCATCAGAGCCTTTTCACACCGCTCCCCAGCAGAGCCTGTCCACACGGCTCCCCAGCAGCACATCCCAGCATACCGGGCTACCCAGCCCAGCTCACCAGGGTCCCCAGCACAGAACACGGGGCCCTCCAGGACCACAGCCCGCCTGGGTCTCCAGCAGAGCCTTTTCAAATCACCCCCAGCAGAGCTTGTCCACACAGCTCCCCAGCACCACAGCCCAGCACACCGTGCTCCCAAGCCCAGCTCACCGTGGCCCCCAGCACAGCATATGGGGGCCCCCAGCAACACAGCCCGCCTGGCTCTCCATCAGAGCCTGTTCACACCGCTCCGCAGCAGAGCCTGTCTACACGACTCCCCATCACCAAAGCCCAGCATACCGGGCTCCCCAGCCCAGCTCAACGGGCTCCCCGGCACAGCACACGGGGCCCCCCAGCACAGCACACGGGGCTTCCCAGCACAACAGCCCGCCTGCCTCTCCATCAGAGCCTGTTCACTCCGCTCCCCAGCAGAGCCTGTTCAAACCACTCGCCAGCAGAGCCTGTCAACACAGCTCCCCAGCAGAGCCTGTCCACACGGCTCCCCAGCAGAGCCTGTCCACACGGTTCCCCAGCACCACAGCCCAACAAACCGGGCTCCCCAACACAGCACACGGGGCCCCCCAGCACCACAGCCCGCCTGGCTCTCCATCAAAGCCTGTTCACACCGCTCCGCAGCAGAGCCTGTCTACACGGCTCCCCATCACCAAAGCCCAGCACACGGGGCTCCCCAGCCCAGCACACCGGGCTCCCCAGCACAGCAAACGGGGCCCCCCAGCACCACAGCCCGAATGGCTCCACAGCAGAGCCTGTCTACACGGCTCCCAAGCACCACAGCCCAGCACACCGGGCTCCCCAGCCCAGCTCAACGGGCTCCCCAGCACAGCACACGGGGCCCCCCAGCACCACAGCCCGCCTGGCTCTCCATCAGAGCCTGTTCCAACCACTCCCAAGCAGAGCCTGTCCACACGGCTCACAAGCACCACAGCCCAGCACACTTGGCTCCCCAGCCCAGCTCACAGGGCTCCCCAGCACAGCACACGGTGCCCCCAAGCACCATAGCCTGCCTCGCTCTCCAACAAAGCCTGTTCACACCCCTCCACAGCAGAGCCTGTCTACACGGCTCCCCAGCACAACAGCCAAGCACAGCGGGCTCACCAGCCCAGCTCACCGGGCTCCCCAGCACAGCACACGGGCCCCCCCAGCACCACAGCCCGCCTGGCTCCCCATCAGAGCCTGTTCACACCGCTCCCCAGCAGAGCCTGTCTACACGGCTCCCCATCACCACAGCCCAGCACACCGGGCTCCACAGCCCAGCTCACCGGTCTCACCAGGACAGCACACGGGGCCCCCCAGCAATACAGCCTGCATGGCTCTGCATCAGAGCGTGTTCAAACCACTCCACAGCAGAGCCTGTCTACACTGGTCCCCAGCACTACAGCCCAGCACACCGGGCTCCCCAGCCCAGCTCAACTGGCTCCCCAGCACAGAACACGGTGCCCCCCAGCACCACAGCCTGCCTGGCTCTCCATCAGAGCCTGTTCAACCCTCTCCCCACCAGAGCTTTTCCACACGGCTCCCCAGCACCACATCCCAACACACCGGGCCCCCCAGCACAGCACACGGGGCCCCCCAGCACCACAGCCCGCCTGACTCTGCAGCAGAGCCTGTTCAAACCACTCGCCAGCAGAGCCTGTCCACACGGCTCCCCAGCAGAACAGCCCAGCACACCGGGCTTCCCAGCTCAAATCACCGGGCTCCCCAGCACAGCACACGGGGCCCCCACAGCACCACAGCCCGCCTAACTCTGCAGCAGAGCCTGTTCAAACCACTCGCCAGCAGAGCCTGTCCACACGGCTCCCCAGCAGCACAGCCAAGCACACCGGGCTCCCCAGACAAGCTCACCGAGCTCCCCAGCACAGCACACAGGGCCCCCCAGCACCAATGCCCGCCTGGCTCCCTAGCAGAGCCTGTCCACACTTCTCCCCAGCAGCACAGCCCAGCACAACGGGCTCCCCAGCCAAGCTCACCGGGCTCCCCAGCACAGCACACCGGGCCCACCAGCACCAATGCCCGCCTGGCTCCATAGCAGAGCCTGTCCACACGGCTCCCCAGCAGCACAGCCCAGCACACCGGGATCCCCAGCACAGCACACGGGGGCCCCATGCACCACAGCCCGCCTGGCTCTCCATCAGAGCCTCTTCACACCGCTCCCCGGCAGAGCTTGTCAACACGGCTCCCCAGCACCACAGCCAAGCACACCAGGCTCCCCAGCACAGCACACGGTGGCCCCCAGCACCACAGCCGGCCTCGCTCTCCAACAAAGCCTGTTCACACCCCTCCACAGCAGAGCCTGTCTACACGGCTCCCCAGCACAACAGCCAAGCACATCAGGCTCCCCAGCCCAGCTCACAGGGCTCCCCAGCACAGCACACGGTGCCCCCAAGCACCATAGCCTGCCTCGCTCTCCAACAAAGCCTGTTCACACCCCTCCACAGCAGAGCCTGTCTACACGGCTCCCCAGCACAACAGCCAAGCACATCAGGCTCCACAGCCGATCTCACCGGGCTCCGCAGCACAGCACACGGGGCCACCCAGCACCACAGCCCAGCACACCGGGCTCCCCAGCCCAGCTCACCGGGCTCCCCAGCACAGCACACGGGGGCCCCCAGCGCCACAGCCCGCCTGGCTCTCCAGCAGAGCCTCTTCACACCGCTCCCCAGCAGAGCCTGTCTACACGGCTCCCCAGCATCACAGCCCAGCACACCGCAGCACAGCCCGCCTGGCTCTCCATCAGAGCCTGTTCAAACCGCTCCCCAGCAGATCCTGTCAACACGGCTCCCCAGCAGCACACCCCAGCACACTGGCCTCCCCAGCCCAACACACCGGGTTCCCCAACAAAGCACACGGGGGCCCCCAGCACCACGGCCCGCCTGGCTCTCCAGCAGAGCCTGTTCAAACCACTCCCAAGCAGAGCCGGTCCACACGGCTCCCCAGCAGCACAGCCCAGCACACTGGCCTCCCCAGCCCAGCTCACCGGGCTCCCTAGCACAGCACACGGGGCCCCCCAGCACCACAGCCCACCTGGCTCTCCATCAGAGCCTGTTCACACCGCTCCCCAGCAGAGCCTGTCTACATGGCTACACAGCAGCACAGCCCAGCACACCGGGCTCCCCAGCCCAGCTCACCGGGCTCTCCAGCACAGCACACGGGGCCCCCCAGCACCACAGCCCACCTGGCTCTCCATCAGAGCCTGCTCACACCGCTCCCCAGCAGAGCCTGTCTACATGGCTACCGAGCAGCACAGCCCAGCACACCGGGCTCCCCAGCCCAGCTCACCGGGCTCCCCAGCAAAGCACACGGGGGCCCCCAACACCACAGCCCGCCTGGCTCTCTATCAGAGCCTGTTCAAACAATTCCCCAGCAGAGACTGTCCATACAGCTCCCCAGCAGCACAGCCCTGCACACCGGGCTCCCCAGCAAAGCACACGGGGGCCCCCAGCACCACAGCCCGCCTGGCTCTCCATCAGAGACTGTTCACAATGCTCCCCAGCAGAGCCTGTTCACTCCGCTCCCCCGCAGAGCCTGTCTACACGGCTCCCCAGCACCATAGCCCAGCACACCGGGCTCCCCAGCCCAGCTCACCGGGCTCCCCAGCACAGCACACAGGGCCCCCCAGCACTACAGCCCGCCTGGCTCCCTAGCAGAGCCTGTTCAAACCACTCCCCAGCAGTCCCTGTCCACACGGCTTCCCAGCAGCACAGCCTAGCACAGCGGGCTCCCCGGCCAACCTCACCGGGCTCCCCAGCACAGCACACGGGGGCCACAAGCACCACAGCCCGCCTGGCTCTCCAGCAGAGCCTCTTCACACCGCTCCCCAGCAGAGCCTGTCTACACGGCTCCCCAGCAGCCCAGCCCAGCACACCGCAGCACAGCCCGCCTGGCTCTCCAGCAGAGCCTCTTCACACCGCTCCCCAGCAGAGCCTGTCTACACGGCTCCCCAGCACAACAGCCCAGCACACCGGGTTACCCAGCCCAGCTCAGCGGGCTCCACAGGAGAGCACACGGGGGCCCCCATCACCACAGCCCGCTTGGCTCTCCATCAGAGCCTGGTCACACCGCTCCGCAGCAGAGCCTGTCTACACGGCTCCCCAGCACCAACGCCCAGCACACCGGGCTCTCCAGCCCAGTACACCGGGCTCCCCAGCCCAGCTCACCGGGCCGCCCAGCACAGCACACGGGGGCCCTCAGCACTACAGCCCGCCTGGCTCTCCATTAGAGCCTGTTCACACCGCTCCGCAGCAGATCCTGTCTACACGGCTCCCCAGCACCACAGCCCAGCACACCGGGCTTCGCAGCCCAGCTCACCGGGCTCCACAGCACAGCACACAGGGCCCCCCAGCACCACAGCCCGCCTGGGTCTCCAGCAGAGACTGTTCAAACCAATCCCCAGCAGAGCCTGTCCACACGGCTCCCCAGGACCACAGCCCAGTACACCGGGCTCCCCAGCCCAGCTCACCGTGCTCCGCAGCACAGCACAAGGGGGCCCCCAGCACCACAGCCCTTCTGGCTCTCCAGCAGAGCCTGTCCACACGGCTCCCCAGCAGCACAGCCCAGCACACCGGGCTCCCCAGCAAAGCACACGGTGGCCCCCAGGACCACAGCCCGCCTGGATCTCCAGCAGAGCCTGTCCACACGGCTCCCCAGCAGCACAGCCCAGCACACCGGGCTCCCCATCCGATCTCACCAGGCTCCACAGCAAGGCACACGGGGCCCCCCAGCACCACAGCCCGCCTGGCTCTCCAGCAGAGTCTGTTGAAACCACTCCCCAGTAGAGCCGGTCCACACGGCTCCCCAGCACCACAGCCCGCCTGGCTCTCCAGCAGAGCCCTTTCACACCGCTCCCCAGCAGAGCCTGTCTACACGGCTCCCCAGCACAACAGCCCAGCACACCGGGTTACCCAGCTCAGCTCAGCGGGCTCCACCGGAGAGCACACGGGGGCCCCCATCACCACAGCCCGCTTGGCTCTCCATCAGAGCCTGGTCACACCGCTCCGCAGCAGAGCCTGTCTACACGGCTCCCCAGCACCAACGCCCAGCACACCGGGCTCTCCAGCCCAGCACACCGGGCTCCCCAGCCCAGCTCACCGGGCCGCCCAGCACAGCACACGGGGGCCCTCAGCACTACAGCCCGCCTGGCTCTCCATTAGAGCCTGTTCACACCGCTCAGCAGCAGAGCCTGTCTACACGGCTCCCCAGCACCACAGCCCAGCACACCGGGCTCCCCAGCCCAGCTCACCGGGCTCCACAGCACAGCACACAGGGCCCCCCAGCACCACAGCCCGCCTGGCTCTCCAGCAGAGACTGTTCAAACCACTCCCCAGCAGAGCCTGTCCAAACGGCTCCCCAGCACCACAGCCCAGCACACCGGGCACCCAATAACAGCACACGGGCCCCCCCCAGCACCACATCCCGCCTGGCTCCTCAGCAGAGCCGGTTCAAACCACTCGCCAGCAGAGCCTGTCCACACGGCTCCCCAGCAGCAGAGCCCATCAGACCGGGATCCTCAACCCAGCTCACCGGGCTCCCCAGCACAGCACACTGGGCCCCCCAGTCCCACAGCCCGCCTGGCTCTCCATCAGAGCCATTTCACACCGCTCCCCAGCAGAGCCTGTCCACACGGCTCCCCAGCACCACAGCCCAGCTCACCGGGCTCTCCAGCACTGCACATGGGGGCCCCCAGCACCACAGCCCGCCTGACTCTCCATCATAGCCTGTTCACACCGCTCCACAGCAGAGCCTTTCCACACGGCTCCCCAGCAGCACAGCCCAGCTCACCGGGCTCTCCAGCACTGCACACGGGGCCCCCCAGCACCACAGCCCGCCTGGCTCTCCATCAGAACCTGTTCAAACCACTCCCCAACATAGCCTGTCCACACGGCTCCCCAGCACCACAGCCCAGCACACTGGGCTCCCCAGCCCAGCTCAACGGGCTCCCCAGGACAGCACACGGTCCCCCGCAGCACCACAGCCCGCCTCGCTCTCCATCAGAGCCTTTTCAAACCACTCCCCAGCAGAGCGAGTCAACACGGCTCCTAAGCACCACAGCCTTGCACACTGGGCTCCCCAGCCCACCTCACAGGGCTCCCCAGCACAGCACACGGGGCCCCCCAGCACCATAGCCCGCCTGGCTCTCCAACAAAGCCTGTTCACACCCCTCCACAGCAGAGCCTGTCTACACGGCTCCCCAGCACAACAGCCCAGCACACCGGGCTCCCCAGCCCAGCTCAACGGGCTCCACAGGAGAGCACACGGGGGCCCCCAGCACCACAGCCCGCCTGGCTGTCCATCATTGCCATTTCACACCCTCCCCAGCACCACAGCCCAGCACACCAGGCTCCCTAGCCCAGCTCACCGGGCTCCCGAGCACGGCACACGGGGCCCCCCAGCACCACAGCCCGCCGGGCTCTCCAGCAGAGCCTGTTCACACCGCTCCCCAGCAGAGCCTGTCCACACGGCAACCCAGCAGCACAGCCCAGCACACCGGGCTCCCCAGCCCAGCACAGCACACTGGGCCCCACAGTACCATAGCCCAGCACACGGGGTTCCCCAGCCCAGCTCGCCGGGGTCCCCAGCACAGCACACGGGGCCCCCCAGCACCACAGCCCACCTGGCTCTCCATCAGAGCCTCTTCAAAACACTCCCCAGCAGAGCCTGTCCACACGGCTCCCCAGCAGCACAGCCGAGCACACCGGGCTCCCCAGCCCAGATCACCGGGCTCCCCATCACAGCACACGGGGGCCCCCCAGCACAACAGCCCGCCTGGCTCTCCATCAGAGCCTTTTCACACCGCTTCCAAGCAGACCCTGTACACACGGCACCCCAGCAGCTCAGCCCAGCACACCGGGCTCCCCAGCCCAGCTCACCGGGCTACCAAGCACAGCACACGGGGGCCCCCAGCACCACAGCCCGCCCGGCTCTACATCAGAGACTGTTAACACCGCTTCCCAGCAGACCCTGTCCACACGGCACCCATGCAGCTCAGACAAGCACACCGGGCTCCCCAGCGCAGCTCACCGGGCCCCCCAGCACAGCACAAGGGGCCCCCCAGCACCACAGCCCGCCTGGCCCTCCATCAGAGCCTGTTCACACCGCTCCGCAGCAGAGCCTGTCTACACGGCTCCCCAGCACCACAGCCCAGCTCACCGGGCTCCCCAGCCCAGCTCACCTTGCTCTCCAGCACAGCACACGGGGCCCCAAAGCATCACGGTCCGCCTTGCTCTCCATCAGAGCCTGTTCACACCGCTCCCCAGCAGAGCCTGTCTACACGGCTCCGCAGCAACACAGCCTAGGACACCGGACTCCTCAGCCAAGCTCACCGGGCTCCCCAGCACAGCACACGGGGGCCCCCAGCACCACAGCCCGCCTTAGTCTCCAGCAGAGCCTTTTCAAACCATTCCCCAGCAGAGCCTGTCCACACGGCTCCCCAGCAGCACATCCCAGTACACAGGGCTCCCAAGCACAGCACACGAGGCCCCCAGCACCATAGCCCACCTGGCTCTCCATCAGAGCCTTTTCACACCGCTCCCCAGCAGAGCCTGTCTACACGGCTCCCCAGCAGCACAGCCTAGCACACCGGTCTCCCCAACACAGCACACGGGGCCCCCAGCACCACAGCCCAGCACACCGGGCTCCCCAGCACAACACATGGAGGCCCCCAGCACCACAGCCCGCCTGACTCTCCATCAGAGCCTCTTCACACCTCTGCCCAGCAGAGCCTGTCTACACGGCTCCCCAGCACCACAGCCCAGCTCACCTGGCTACCTGGGACATCACACGGGGGCCCCCAGCACCACAGCCTGCCTAGCTCTCCAGAAGAGCCTGTTCAAGCCATTCCCCAGCAGAGCCTGTCCACACGGCTCCCCAGCAGCACAGCCCAGCTCACCGGGATCCCCAGCACAGCACACGGGAGCCCCCAGCACCACAGCCCGCCTGGCTCTCCAGCAGAGCCTGTCTACACGGCTCCCCAGCACAACAGCCCAGCTCACCGGACTCCCCAGCACAGCACACGGGGGCCTCCAGCACCACAGCCCGCCTGGCTCTCCAACAGAGCCTGTTCAAACCACTCCCCAGCAGAGCCTTTCCACAGGGCTCCACAGCAGCAAAGCACAGCACACCGGGCTCCCCAGCCCAGCTCACCGGGCTCCCCAGCACAGCACACGGGGGCCCCCCACACCACAGCCCACCTGGCTCTCCATCAGTGCCTGTTCACACCGCTCCCTAACAGAGCCTGTCTACACGATTCCCCAGCACTACAGCCCAGCACACCGGGCTCCCCAGCCCAGCTCACCGGACTCCCCAGCACAGCACACGGGGGCCCCCAGCACCTCAGCCCGCCTGACTCTCCATCAGAGCCTGTTCACACCGCTCCCCAGCAGAGCCTGTCCACACGGCTCCCCAGCACCACAGCTCAGTACACAGGGCTCTCCAGCCCAAATCAACGGGCTCCCAAGCACAGAACACGGGGCCCCCCAGCACCACAGCCCGTCTGGCTCTCCATCAGAGCCTGTCCACACGGCTCCCCAGCACCACAGCTCAGTACACAGGGCTCCCCAGCCCAGCTCACCGGGCTCCCCAGCACAGCACACGAGGGCCCCCAGGAACACAGCGCGCCTTGCTCTCCAGCAGAGCCTGTTGAAACCGCTCCCCAGCAGAGCCTGTCCACACGGCTCCCCAGATGCACAGCCCAGCACACCGGGCTCCCCAGCCCAGCTCACCGGGCTCCCCAGTAAAGCACACGGGGGCCCCCAGCACCACAGCCCGCCTGGCTTTCCATCAGAGCCATTTCACACCGCTCCCCAGCAGAGCCTGTCGACACAACTCCCCAGCACCACAGCCCAGAACACCGGGCTCCACAGCCTTCCTCAACGGGCTCCCCAGCACAGCACACGGGGCCCCCCAGCACCACAGCCCAGCACACCGGGCTCCCCAGCAAAGCACACGGGGGCCCCCAACACCACAGCCCGCCTGGCTTTCCATCAGTGCCTGTTCACACCGCTGCCCAGCAGAGCCTGTTCACTCCGCTCCCCAGCAGAGCCTCTCTACACGGCTCCCCAGCACCACAGCCCAGCACACCGGGCTCCCCAGCCCAGCTCACCGGGCTCCCCAGCCCAACTCAGCGGGCTCCCCAGCACAGCACACGGGGCTTCCCAGCACCAAAGACCGCCTGGCTCTCCATCAGAGCCTGTTCACTCGGCTCCCAAGCAGAGCCTGTTCAAACCACTCCTCAGAAGAGCCTGTCCACACGGCTCCCCAGCACCACAGCCCAGCACACCGGGCTCCCCAGCCCAGCTCAACGCGCTCCCCAGCACAGCACACGGGGCCCCCCAGCACCACATCCCGCCTGGCTCTCCATCAGAGCCTGTTCACACTGCTCCCCAGCAGAGCCTGTCCACACGGCACCCAAGCACCAAAGCCCAGCACACCGGGCTCCCCAGTCCAGCTCACCGGGCTCCACAGCACAGCACACAGGGCCCCACAGCACCACAGCCCGCCTGGCTCTCCAGCAGAGACTGTTCAAACCACTCCCCAGCAGAGCCTGTCCACACGGCTCCCCAGCAGAGCCTGTCCACACTGCTCCCCAGCACCACAGCCCAGCACATTGGGGTCCCCAGCCCACCTCACCGGGCCCCCCAACACATCACACGGGGGTGCCCAGAATCACAGCCCGCCTGGCTCTCCATCAGAGCCTGCTCACACAGCTCCGCAGCAGAGCCTCTCTACACGGATCCCCAGCACCACAGCCCAGCTCAAAGGGCTCTCCAGCACTGCACACGGGGCCCCCCAGCACCACAGCCCGCCTGGCTCTCGAGCAGAGCCATTTCAAACCACTCCCCCAGCAGAGCCTTTCATTACGGCTCCCCAGCACCCCAGCCCAGAACACCGGGCTCCCCAGCCCAGCTCAACGGGTTCCCCAGCACAGCACACGGGGCCCCCCAGCACAGCTCACGGGCCCCCCCAGCACAGCACACGGGGCTTCGAGCAACACAGCCCGCCTGGCTCTCAATCAGAGCCTGTTAAAACCACTCCCCAGCAGAGCCTGTCCACATGGCTCCCCAGCAGCACAGCCCGGCCCACCGGGCTCCCAAGCACAGCACAAGGGGCCCCCCAGCACCACAGCCCGCCCGGCGCTCCATCAGAGTCTGTTCACACCGCTCCCCAGCAGAGCCTTTCCACGCTGCTCCCCAGCACCACGGCCCAGCACACCGGGCTCCCCAGCCCTGCTCACCCGGCTCCCCAGCACAGCACACGGGGGCCCCCAGCACAGCTCACAGGGCTCCCCAACACAGCACACGGGGCCCCCCAGCACCATAGCCCGCCTGGCTCTCCAACAAAGCCTGTTTACACCGCTCCCCAGCAGAGCCTGTCCATACCGCTCACCAGTACCACAGCCCAGCACACCGGGCTCCCTTGCACAGCACACGAGGCCCCCCAGCACCACAGCCCGCCTGGCTCTCAAGCAGATCCTGTTCAAACCACTCGCCAGCAGAGCCTTTCCACACGGCTCCCCAGCAGCAGAGCCCAGCACACCGGTCTCCCCAGCCCACCTCACCGGGCCCCGCAGCACAGCACACGGGGCCCCCCAGCACCACAGCCCGCCTGGCTCTCGAGCAGAGCCTCTTCAAACCACTCCCTAGCAGAGCCTGTCCACACGGCTCCCCAGCACCAAAGCCCAGCACACCGGGCTCCTAAGCCCAGCTCACCGGGCTCCCCAGCACAGCACACGGGGGCCCCCAGTACCACAGCCCGCCTGGCAATCCAGCAGACCCTGTTCAAACCACTCCCCAGCAGAGCCTGTGCACACGGCTCCCCAGCACCACCGCCCAACACACCGGGCTCCGAAGCCCAGCTCAACGGGCTCCCAGCACAGCACACGGGGCCCCCCAGAACCACAGCCCGCCTGGCTCTCCATCAGAGCCATTTCACACCGCTCCCCAGCAGAGCCTGTCCACATGGCTCCCCAGCACCACAGCCCAGCTCACCGGGCTCTCCAGCACTGCACACGGGGCCCCCCAGCACCACAGCCCGCTTGGCTCTCGAGCAAAGCCTTTTCAAACCACTCCCCAGCAGAGCCTGTCCACACGGCTCCCCACACCCACAGCCCAGCACACCGGGCTCCCCAGCCCAGCTCAACGGGCTCCCCAGCACAGCACACGGGGCCCCCCAGAACCACAGCCCGCATGGCTCTCAATCAGAGCCTGTTCACTCTGCTCCCCAGCAGAGCCTGTCCACACGGCTCCCCAGCACCACAGCCCAGCACACCGGGATCCCCAGCACAGCACACGGGGCCCCCCAGCACAGCACACAGGGCTTCCCAGCACCACAGCCCGCCTGGCTCTCCATCAGAGCCTGTTCACACCGCTCCCCAGCATAGCCTGTCTACACGGCTTCCCAGCAGCACAGCCCAGCACACCAGGCTCCCCAGCCCATCTCACCCGGCTCCCGATCACGGCACACGGGGCCCCCCAGCACCACAGTCCGCCTGGCTCTCCAGCAGATCCTGTTGAGACCACTACCCAGCAGAGCCTGTCCACACGGCTCCCCAGCAGCACAGCCCAGCACACCGGGCTTCCCAGCTCAAATCAACGGGCTCCCCAGCACAGCACACGGGGCCCCCCAGCACCACGGCCCGCCTGGCTCTTCATCAGAGCCTCTTCACACCGCTCCCCAGCAGAGCCTGTGTCCAGGGCTACCCAGCAGCACAGCCCAGCACACTGGCCTCCCCAACCCAGCTCACCGGGCTCCCCAGCAAAGCACACAGGGCCCCCCAGCACCACAGCCCACCTGGCTCTCCATCAGAGCCTGTTCACACCGCTCCCCAGCAGAGCCTGTCTCCAGGGCTACCCAGCAGCACAGCCCAGCACACCGGGGTCCCCAGCCAAGCTCACCGGGCTACCCAGCACAGCACACGAGGGGCCCCGGCACCACAGCCCGCCTGGCTCTCCAGCAGAGCCTGTTCACACCGCTCCCCAGCAGCACAGCCCAGCACACCGGGCTCCATAGCCGATATCACCGCGCTCCGCAGCACAGCACACGGGGCCCCCCAGCACCACAGACCAGCACACCGGGCTCCCCAGCACAGCACACGGGGGCCCCCAGCAACACAGCCCTCCTGGCTCTCCAGCAGAGCCTGTTCAAAACACTACCCAGCAGAGCTTGTCCACACGGCTCCCCAGCAGCACAGCCCAGCACACCGGGCTCCCCAGCACAGCACACGGGGGCCCCCAGCACAGCACACGGGGACCCCCAACACCACAGCCCGCCTGGCTTTCCATCAGAGCCTGTTCACACCGCTCCTCAGCAGAGCCGGTCCACACGGCTCCCCAGCAGCACACCCTAGGAAACCGGGCTCCCCAGTCCAGCTCACCGGGCTCCCCAGCACAGCACACGGGGGGCCCCCAGCACCACAGCCCGCCTGGCTCTCCAGCAGAGCCTGTTCAAACCAATCCCCAGCACAGCCTGTCCACACGCCTCCCCAGCAGCACAGCCCAGCACACCGGGCTACCCAGCCAAGCTCACCGGGCTCCCCAGCAAAGCACACGGGGGCCCCCAACACCACAGCCCGCCTGGCTTTCCATCAGTGCCTGTTCACACCGCTCCCCAGCAGAGCCTGTTCTCTCCGCTCCCCAGCAGAGCCTGTCCACACGGCTCCCCAGCACCACAGCCCAGCACACCGGCCTCCCCAGCCCAGCTCACCGGGCTCCCCATCACAGCACACGGGGCCCCCCAGCACCACATCCCGCCTGGCTCTCCATCATGGCCTGTTCAAACCGCTCCCCAGCAGAGCCTGTCCACACGGCTCCCCAGCACCACAGCCTAGCACACCGGGCTCCCCAGCCAGGCTCAACGGTCTCCCCAGCACAGCAGCCGGGGCCCCCCAGCAGAGCCTGTCTACACGGTTGGCCAGCAGCACAGCCCAGCACACCGGGCTCCCCAGCCCAGCTCACCGGGCTCCCCAGCACAGCACACGAGGGCCCCCAGCACCACAGCCCGCCTGGCTCCCCAGCAGAGCCTATTCACACTGCTCCCCAGCAGAGCCTGTCCACACGGCTCCCCAGCAGCACAGCCCAGCACACCGGGCTCCACAGCACAGCACACGGGGGCCCCCAGCACAGCACACGGGGGCCCCCTGCACAGCACACGGCGGCCCACAGAACCACAGCCTGCCTAGCTCTCCAGCAGAGCCTGTTCAAACCAATCCCCAACAGAGCCTGTCCACTCGGCTCCCCAGCACCACAGCCCAGTACACCGGGCTCCCAAGCCCAGTACACCGGGCTCCCCAGCCCATCTCAACGGTCTCCCCAGCACAGCAAACGGGGGTCCCCAGCACCACAGCCCGCCTGGCTCTAAATCAGAGCATGTTCAACCCTCTCCCCAGCTGAGCCTGTACACACAGCTCCCCAGCACCACAGCCCAGCGCACCGGGCTCCCCAGCCCAGCTCAACGGGCTCCCCAGCACAGCACACGGGTGCCCCCAGCACCACAGCCCGCCTGGCTGTCCAGCAGAGCCTGTCCACACGGCTCCCCAGCACAACAGCCCAGCACACCGGGCTCCCCAGCCCAGCTCAACGGACTCCCCAGCACAGCACACGGGGGCCCCCAGCACCACAGCCCTCCTGGCTGTCCAGCAGAGACTGTCCAGACCGCTCCCCAGAAGAGCCTGTCCACACGGCTCCCCAGCAGAAAAGCCCAGCACACCGGGCTCCCCAGCCCAGTTCACCGGGCTCCCGAGCACGGCACACGGGGCCCCCCAGCACCACAACCCGACTGGCTCTCCATCAGTGCCTGTTCACACCGCTCCCCAGCAGAGCCTTTTCACACCGCTCCCCAGCAGAGCCTGTCTACACGGCTCCCAAACGCCACAGCCCAGCACACTGGGCTCCCAGGCCCAGCTCACCGGGCTCCCCAGCACAGCACACGGGGCCCCCCAGCACCACAGCCCGGCTGGCTCTCCATCAGAGCCTTTTCACACCGCTCCCCAGCATAGCCTGTCCACACGGCTCCCCAGCAGCACAGCCCAGCACACCGGGCTCCGAAGCCCAGCTCAACGGGCTCCCCAGCACAGCACTAGGGGCGCCCCAGCACCATAGCCCGCCTGGCTCTCCAACAAAGCCTGTTTACACCCTTCCACAGCAGAGCCTGTCTACACGGCTCCCCAGCACAACAGCCAAGCACACCGGGCTCCCCAGCCCAACTCACCGGGCTCCCCAGCACAGCACACGGGCCCCCCCAGCACCATTGCCGCCAGGCTCTCCATCAAAGCCTGTTCACACCGCTCCCCAGCAGAGCCTGTCTTCATGGCTACCCATCACCACAGCCCAGCACACCGGGGTCCACAGCCCATCTCACTGGTCTCCCCAGGACAGCACACGGGGCCCCCCAGCACCACAGCCCGCCTGGCTCTCCATCAGAGCCTGTTCAACCCTCTCCCCAGCAGAGCCTGTCCACACGGCTCACCAGCACCACAGCCCAGCACACCGGGCACCCCAGCCCAGCTCAACCGGCTCCCCAGCACAGCACACGGGTCTTCCCAGAACCAAAGCCCGCATGGCTCTCCATCAGAGCCTCTTCACTCCGCTCCCCAGCAGAGCCTGTCCACACGTCTCCCCAGCACCACAGCCCAGCACACCGGGCTCCCCAGCACAGCACACGGGGCTTCCCAGCACCACAGCCCGCCTCGCTCTCCATCAGAGCCTCTTCACACCGCTCCCCAGCAGAGACTGTCTACACGGCTCCCCAGCAGCAGAGCCCAGCACACCGGTCTCCACAGCCCACCTCACCGGGACCCCCAACACAGCACACGGGGGCCCCCACCATCACAGCCCGCCTGGCTCTCCATCAGAGTATGTTCACACCGGTCCCCAGCAAAGCCTGTCTACACGGCTCCCAATCACCACAGCACTGCACACCGGGCTCCCCAGCCCAGCTCAACGGGCTCCGCAGCACAGCACACGGGGCCCCCCAGCACAGCACACGGGGCGTCCCAGCACAACAGCCCGCCTGGCTCTCCATCACAGCCTGTTCACTCCGCTCCCCAGCAGAGCCTGTCTACACGGCTCCCCAGCAGCACAGCCGAGCAAACCGGGCTCCCCGGCCCAGCTCACTGGGCTCCCGAGTACAGCACACGGGGCCCCCCAGCACCACAGCCCGCCTGGCTCTCCATCAGAGCCTGTTCACACCGCTCACCAGCAGAGCCTGTCTACACGGCTCCCCAGCAGCACAGCCCAGCACACCGGGCTCCCCAGCCAAGCTCACCGGGCTCCCCAGCACAGCACACGGGGCCCCCCAGCAACACAGCCCGCCTGGCTCTCCAGCAGAGCCTCTTCACACCGCTCCCCAGCAGAGCCTGTCCACACGGCTCCCCAGCAGCACAGCCTAGCACACCGGGCTCAATAGCCGATCTCACCGAGCTCCGCAGCAGTGCACACGGGGCCCCCCAGCACCACAGCCCAGCACACCGGGCTCCCCAGCCCAGCTCACCAGGCCCCCCAACACAGCACACGGGGGCCCCAAGCACCACAGCCTGCCTGGCTCTCCATCAGAGCCTGTTCAACCCTCTCCCCAACAGAGCCTGTCCACACGGCTCCCCAGGACCACAGCCCAGAACACCGGGCTCCCAAGCGCAGCTCAACGGGCTCCCCAGCACAGCACATGGGACAACCCAGCACCACAGCCCGCCTGGCTCTCCATCAGAGCCTGTTCACACCGCTCCCCAGCTGAGCCTGTCTACACGGCTCGCCAGCACCACAGCCCAGCAAACCGGGATCCCCAGCCCAGCTCACCGGGCTCCCCAGCACAGCACACGGGGGCCCCCAGCACCACAGCCAGCCTGGCTCTCCATCAGAGCCTCTTCACACCGCTCCCCAGTAGAGCTTTTCCACACGGCTCCCCAGCAGACCCGGTCCACACGGCTCCCCAGCAGCACAGCCCAGCACACCGGACTCCCCAGCCCAGCACACGGGGGCCCCCAGCACCACAGCCCGCCTGGCTCTCCAGCAGAGCCTGTTCACACCGCTCCCCATCAGACCCTGTCCACACGGCTCCCCAGCAGCACAGCCCAGCACACCGGGCTCCCCAGCACAGCACATGCGGGCCCCCAGCACCACAGCCCGCCTGGCTTTCCGGCAGAGCCTTTTTAAACCGCTCCCCAGCAGAGACTGTCTATACGGCTCCCCAGCACCACAGCCCAAAACACCGAGCTCCACAGCCAAGCTCACAAGGCTCCCCGGCACAGCACACGGGGCCCCCAAGCACCACAGCCCGCCTGGCTCTCCGGCAGAGCCTGTTCACACCGCTCCCCAGCACAGCCTGTCCACACGCCTCCCCAGCAGCACAGCCCAGCACACCGGACTCCCCAGCCCAGCACACGGGGGCCCCCAGCTCCACAGCCCGCCTGGCTCTCCAGCAGAGCCTGTTCAAACCAATCCCCACCAGAGCGAGTCCACACGGCTCCCAAGCAACACAGCCCAGCACACTGGGCTCCCCAGCCCAGCTCACAGGGCCCCCCAGCACCACAGCCCGCCTGGCTCTCGAGCAGAGCCTCTTCACACCGCTCCCCAGCAGAGCCTGTCTACACGGCTCCCCAGCAGCACAGCCCAGCACACCAGGCTCCCCAGCCCTGCTCACCGGGCTCCCGATCACGGCACACGGGGCCCCCCAGCACCACAGTCCGCCTGGCTCTCCAGCAGATCCTTTTTAAACCACTACCCAGCTGAGCCTGTCCACAAGGCTCACCAGCAGCACAGCCCAGCACACCGGGCTACCCAGCCCAGCTCACCGGGTTCCCCAGCACAGCACAAGGGGCCCCCCAGCACCACAGCCAGCCTTGCTCTCCATCAGAGCCTGTTCAACCCTCTCCCCAGTAGAGCCTGTCCACACGGCTCCCCAGCAGCACAGCCCAGCACATCGGGCTCCCCAGTACAGAACACGGGGGCCGCCAGCACAGCACACGGGGCCCCCCAGCACCACAGCCCGCCTGGCTCTCCAGCAGAACCTGTTCTAACCGCTCCCCAGCAGAGCCTGTCCACACGGCTCCCCAGCAGCACGTCCCAGCACACCGGGCTTCCCAGCCCAGCTCACCGGGCTCCCCAGCACAGCACACGGGGGCCCCCAGCACCAAAGCCCGTCTGGCTCTCCATCAGAGCCTGTTCAAACCGCTCCCCAGAACAGCCTCTCTACACGGCTCCCCAGCACCACAGCCCAGCACACCGGGCTCCCAAGCACAGCTCACCGGGCTCCCCAGCACAGACCACGGGTCCCCCCAGCACCTCAGCCCACCTGTTTTTCCACCAGAGCCTCTTCACAAGGCTCCCCAGCAGAGCCTTTCGACACGGCTCCCCAGCAGCACAGCCCAGCACACCAGGCTCCACAGCCAAACTCACCGGGCTCCGCAGCACAGCACACGGGGCCACCCAGCACCACAGCCCAGCACACCGGGCTCCCCAGCCCAGCTCACCGGGCTCCCCAGCACAGCACACGGGGGCCCCCAGCACCACAGCCCGCCTGGCTCTCCATCAGAGCCTTTTCAAACCATTCCCCAGCAGAGACTGTCCATACGGCTCCCCTGCAGCACAGCCCTGCACACCGGGCTCCCCAGCACAGCACATGGGGGCCCCCAGCTCCACAGCCCGCCTGGCTGTCCATAAGAGCCTGTTCAAACCGCTCCGCAGCAGAGCCTTTCTACACGGCTCCCCAGCACCACAGCCCAGCACACCGGGCTCCCCGGCACAGCACACCGGGCCCCCCAGCACCAATGCCCGCCTGGCTCCCCAGGAGAGCCTGTCCACACGGCTCCCCAGCAGCACACCCCAGCACACCGGGATCCCCAGCACAGCACTCGGGGGCCCCCAGCACCACCGCCCGCCTGGCTCTCCATCAGAGCCTGTTCAAACCGCTCCCCAGCATATCCTGTCAACACGGCTCCCCAGCAGCACAGCCCAGCACACTGGCCTCCCCTGCCCAACACACCGGGTTCCCCAACACAGCACACGGGGGCCCCCAGCACCACGGCCCGCCTTGCTCTCCAGCAGAGCCTGTTCATACCACTCCCATGCAGAGCCGGTCCACACGGCTCCCAAGCAGCACAACCCAGCACACTGGCCTCCCCAGCCCAGCTCACCGGGCTCCACAGCACAGCACACGGGGCCCCCCTGCACCACAGCCAACCTGGCTCTCCATCAGAGCCTGTTCACACCGCTCCCCAGCAGAGCCTGTCTACAGGGCTAACCAGCAGCACAGCCCAGCACACTGGGTTCCCCAGCCAAGCTCACCGGGATCCCCAGCAAAGCACACGGGGGGCCCCAACACCACAGCCCGCCTGGCTCTCCATCAGAGCCTGTTCAAACCATTTCCCCAGCAGAGACTGTCCATACAGCTCCCCAGCAGCACAGCCCTGCACACCGGGCTCCCCAGCACAGCACACGGGGGCCCCCAGCAGCACAGCCCAGCACACCGGGCTCCCCAGCCCTGCTTACCGGACTCCCCAGCACAGCACACGGGGGCCCCCAGCACAGCTCACCGGGCTACCCAGCACAGCACACGGGGCCCCCAAGCACCACAGCCTGCCTGGCGCTCCATCAGAGCATGTTCACACCGCTCCCCAGTAGAGCCTGTCCACACGGCTCCCCAGAAGCACAGCCCTCCACACCGGGGCTCAAACCCAGCTAACCGGGCTCCCCAGCACAGCCCCCGGGGTCCCCCAGCACCACAGCTGGCCTGGCTCTCCATCAGAGACTGTTCACACCGCTCCCCAGCAGAGCCTGTTCACTCCGCTCCCCAGCAGAGCATGTCTACACGGCTCCCCAGCACCACATCCCAGCACACCGGACTCCCCAGCACTGGACACGGGGGCCCCCAGAACCACAGGCCGCCTGGCTCTCCAGCAGAGCCTGTTCACACCGCTCCCCAGCAGAGCCTGTCCACAGGGCTCCCCAGCACCACAGCCCAGCACACCGTACTCCCCAGCGCAGCTCACCATGGCGCCCAGCCCAGCTCAACGGGCTCCCCAGCACAGCACACGGGACAACCCAGCACCACAGCCCGCCTGGCTCTCCATCAGAGCCTGATCACACCGCTCCCCAGCTGAGCCTGTCTACACGGCTCCCCATCACCACAGTCCAGCACACCGGGCTCCCCAGCACCACAGCCCAGCACACGTGGGCCCCCAGCACATCTCACCGGGCTCCCCCGAACCACAGCCCGCCTGGTTCTCCATCAGAGCCTGTTCAAACCATTCCCCAGCAGACACTCTCCGTACGGCTCCCCAGCAGCGCAGCCCTGCACACCGGGCTCCCCAGCCAAGCTAACCGGGCTCCCCAGCACAGCACACGGGGGCCCCCAGCACAACAGCCTGCCTGCCTCTCCAGCAGAGCCTGTTCACACAGGTCCCCGGCAGACCAGTATGCACGGCTCCCCAGCAGCACTGCCCAGAACACCAGGCTCCCCAGCCCAGCTCACCAGGCTCTACAGCACAGCACACGGGGGCCACCAGCACCACAGCCCGCCAGGGTCTGCAGCAGAGCCTGTCCACACGGCTCACCAGCAGCACAGCCCAGCAGACCGGGCTCCCCAGTACAGAACACGGGGGCCCCCAGCAAACAACACGGGGCCCCCCTGCACCACAGCCCGCCTGGCTCTCCAGCAGGGCCTGCTCAAACCGCTCCCCAGCAGAGCCTGTCCACACGGCTCCCCAGCACCACAGCCCAGCACACCGGGCTCCTCAGCCCAGCATACGGGGGCCACCAGCACCACAGCCCGCCTGGTTCTCCATCAGAGCCTGTTCACACCGCTCCCCAGCAGAGCCTGTCTACACGGCTCCCAATCACCACAGCCCAGCACACAGGGATCCCCAGCCCAGCTCACCGGGCTCCTGTGCACAGCTCACGGGGGCCCCCAGCACCACAGCCCGCCTGGCTCTCCATCAGGGCCTGTTCACACCCCTGCGCAGCAGAGCCTGTCTACACGGCTACCAAGCACAAAAGCCCAGCACACAGGGCTCCCCAGCCAAGCTCACCGGGCTCCCCAGCACAGCACACGGGGCCCCCCAGCACCACAGCCTGCCTGGCTCTCCAGCAGAGCCTGTTCAAACCACTCCCCAGTAGAGCATGTCCACACGGCTCCCCAGCACCACAGCCCGCCTGGCTCTCCAGCAGAGCCCTTTCACACAGCTCCCCAGAAGAGCCTGTCTACACGGCTCCCCAGCAGCACAGCCCAGCACACCGGGCTCCTCTGCCCAGCTCACCGGGCTCCCCAGCACAACAGCCCGCCTGGCTCTCCATCAGAGCCTATTGAAACCACTCCCTAGCAGAGCGAGTGCACACGGCTCCCAAGCACCACAGCCCACCTGGCTCTCCATCAGAGCCATTTCACACCGCTCCCCAGCACCACAGCCCAGCACACCAGGCTCCCTAGCCCAGCTCACCGGGCTCCCGAGCACGGCACACGGGGTCCCCCAGCAACACAGCCCGCCTGGCTGTCCAGCACATCGTTTTCAAACCACTCCCCAGCAATGCCTCTCCACACCTCTCCCCAGCACCACAGCCCAGCATACCGGGCTCCCCAGGGCAGCTCACCGGGCTCCCCAGCACAGCACACGGGGCCCCACGAACCACAACCCGCCTGGCTCTCCATCAGAGCCTGTTCCCACCGCTCCCCAGAAGAGCATGTCTACACGGCTCCCCAGCAGCACAGCCCAGCACACCGCAGCACAGCCCGCCGGGCTCTCCAGCAGAGCCTGTTCACACCGCTCCCCAGCAGAGCCTGTGTACACGGCTCCCCAGCAGCACTGCCCAGCACACCGGGCTCCCCAGCCCAGCTCACCGGGCTCCCCAGCACAGAACACGGGGGCCCACAGCACCACAGCGCGCCTGGCTCTCCACCAGAGGCTGTTCACACCGCTCCCCAGCAGAGCCTGTCTACACGGCTCCCCAGAACCACAACCCATCACACCGGGCTCCCCAGCACAGCACACGGGGGCCCCCACCACCACATCCTGCCTGCCTCTCCAGCAGAGCCTGTTCACACAGCTCCCCAGCAGAGCCAGTATGCACGGCTCCCCAGCACCACAGCCCAGCACACCGGGCTCCCCAGCACAGCACACGGGACAACCCAGCACCACAGCCCGCCTGGCTCTCCATCAGAGCCTATTCACACCGCTCCCCAGCTGAGCCTGTCTACACGGCTCCCCAGCACCACAGCCCAGCACACCGGGCTCCCCAGCTCAGCACACGGGGGCCCCCAGCACCACAGCCAGCCTGGCTCTCCATCAGAGCCTCTTCACACCGCTCCCCAGCAGAGCCTGTCCACACGGCTCCCCAGCACCAGAGCCCAGCAAACCGGGCTCCCCAGCCCAGCTCAACGGGCTCCCCATCACAGCACACGGGGCCCCCAAGCACCACAGCCCGCCTGGCTCTCCAACAGAGCCTGTTCACAACGTTCCCCAGCAGAGCCTGTCTACACGGCTCCCCAGAACTACAACCCAGCACACCGGGCTCCCCAGCACAGCACACGGGGGCCCCCAGCACCACAGCCTGCCTGCCTCTCCAGCAGAGCCTGTTCACACAGCTCCCCAGCAGAGCCAGTATGCACGGCTCCCCAGCAGCACTGCCCAGCAAACCAGGCTCCCCAGCCCAGCTCACCAGGCTCTACAGCACAGCACACGGAGGGCCCCAGCACCACAGCCCGCCAGGCTCTGCAGCAGAGCCTGTCCACACGGCTCCCCAGCAGCACAGCCCAGCACACCGGGCTCCACAGTACAGCACAAGGGGGCCCCCAGCAAACCACACGGGGCCCCCCTGCACCACAGCCCGCCTGGCGCTCCAGCAGAGCCTGTTCAAAAAGCTCCCCATCAGAGCTCTGCAGCAGAGCCTGTCCACACGGCTCACCAGCAGCACAGCCCAGCACACCGGGCTCCCCAGTACAGCACACGGGGGCCCCCAGCAAACCACACGGGGCCCCCCTGCACCACAGCCCGCCTGGCTCTCCAGCAGAGCCTGTTCAAACCGCTCCCCAGCAGAGCCTGTCCACACGGCTCCCCAGGACCACAGGCCAGTACACCGGGCTCCCCAGCCCAGCTCACCGTGCTCCGCAGCACAGCACAAGGGGGCCCCCAACACCACAGCCCGCCTGGCTCTCCAGCAGAGCCTGTCCACACGGCTCCCCAGCAGCACAGCCCAGCACACCGGGCTCCCCAGCAAAGCACACGGTGGCCCCCAGGACCACAGCCCGCCTGGATCTCCAGCAGAGCCTGTCCACACGGCTCTCCAGCAGCACAGCCCAGCACACCGGGCTCCCCAGCCGATCTCACCAGGCTTCACAGCAAGGCACACGGGGCCCCCCAGCACCACAGCCCGCCTGGCTCTCCAGCAGAGTCTGTTGAAAGCACTCCCCAGCAGAGCCTGTCTACACGGCTCCCCAGCACAACAGCCCAGCACACCGGGCTCCCCAGCCCAGCTCACCGGGCTCCACAGGAGAGCACACGGGGGCCCCCAGCACCACAGCCCGCCTGGCTCTCCATCAGAGCCTGATCACACCGCTCCGCAGCAGAGCCTGTCTACACGGCTCCCCAGCACCACAGCCCAGCACACCGGGCTCTCCAGCCCAGCACACCGGGCTCCCCAGCCCAGCTCACCGGGCCGCCCAGCACAGCACACGGGGGCCCTCATCACTACAGCCCGCCTCGCTCTCCAATAGAGCCTGTTCACACCGCTCCGCAGCAGAGCCTGTCTACACGGCTCCCCAGCACCACAGCCCAGCACACCGGGCTCAGCAGCAGAGACTGTTCAAACCACTCCCCAGCAGAGCCTGTCCACACGGCTCCCCATCACCACAGCCCAGCACACCGGGCACCCAATCACATTACACGGGCCCCCCCAGCACCACATCCCGCCTGGCTCCTCAGCAGAGCCGGTTCAAACCACTCGCCAGCAGAGCCTGTCCACACGGCTCCCCAGCAGCAGAGCCCATCAGACCGGGCTCCTCAACCCAGCTCACCGGGCTCCCCAGCACAGCACACTCGGCCCCGCAGTCCCACAGCCCGCCTGGCTCTCCATCAGAGCCATTTCGCACCGCTCCCCAGCAGAGCCTGTCCACACGGCTCCCCAGCACCACAGCCCAGCTCACCGGGTTCTCCAGCACTGCACATGGGGCCCCCCAGCACCACAGCCCGCCTGGCTCTCCATCAGAGCCTATTCAACCCTCTCCCCAGCAGAGCCTGTCCACACGGCTCCCAAGCACCACAGCCCAGCACACTGGGCTCCCCAGCCCAGCTCACAGGGCTCCCCAGCACAGCACACGGGGCCCCCCAGCACCACAGCCTGCCTTGCTCTCCAGCAGAGCCTGTTCAAACCACTCCCCAGCAGAGCCTGTCCACACGGCTCCCCAGCAGCACTGCCCAGCACAAGGCAGCACAGCACAGCACATGGGGGCCCCAAGCACCACAGCCCGCCTGGCTCTCTGAGAGAGCCTTTTTAAACCGCTCCCCGGCAGAGCCTGTCCACACGGCTCCCCAGCAGCACAGACCAGCACACCGGGCTCCCCAGCCCAGCATACGGGGGCCCCCATCACAACAGCGCGCCTGGTTCTCCATCAGAGCCTGTTCACAACGCTCCCCAGCAGAGCCTGTCTACACGGCTCCCCAGCAGTACAGCCCAGCAAACTGGGCTCCCCAGAACAGCATACGGGGGGCCCCAGCAACACAGCCCGCCTGGCTCTCCAGCAGAGCCTGTTCAAAACACTCCCCAGCAGAGCCAGTCTACACGGCTCCCCAGCAGCACAGCCCAGCACACCGCAGCACAGCCCGCCTGGCTCTCCATCAGAGCTTTTTCACACCGCTCCCGAGTGGAGCGTGTCCACGCGGCTCCCCAGCAGCACAGCCCAGCACACCGGGCTCCTCAGCCCAGCATTCGGGGGCCCCCAGCACCACAGCGCGCCTGGTTCCCCATCAGAGCCTGCTCACACCGCTCCCCAGCAGAGCCTGTCCACACG
>JAMOIN010001201.1:0-12500 GCA_024666655.1 Dascyllus trimaculatus
GATGTTTCATGTTTCTGTAACCAGATGTTTCATGTCTCTGTATCCAGATGTTTCATGTCTCTGTGTCTCTGTATCCAGATGTTCCATGTCTCTGTATCCAGATGTTTCATGTCTCTGTGTCCAGATGTTTCATGTCTCTCTGTCTCTGTATCCAGATGTTTCACGTCTCTGTATCCAGATGTTCCATGTCTCTGTGTCCAGATGTTTCATGTCTCTGTGTCTCTGTATCCAGATGTTCCATGTCTCTGTGTCAAGATGTTTAATGTCTCTGTGTCTCTGTATCCAGATGTTCCATGTCTCTGTATCCAGATGTTTCATGTCTCTGTGTCCAGATGTTTAATGTCTCTGTGTCTCTGTATCCAGATGTTTCGTCTCTGTATCCAGATGTTTCATGTCTCTGTGTCTCTGTATCCAGATGTTTCATGTCTCTGTATCCAGATGTTCCATGTCTCTGTATCCAGATGTTTCATGTCTCTGTATCCAGATGTTCCATGTCTCTGTATCCAGATGTTTCACGTCTCTGTAACCAGATGTTTCATGTCTCTGTATCCAGATGTTTCATGTCTCTGTAACCAGATGTTTCATGTCTCTGTAACCAGATGTTTTATTTCTCTGTAACCAGATGTTTCATGTCACTGTATCCAGATGTTTCACGTCTCTGTGTCTCTGTATCCAGATGTTTCGTCTCTGTATCCAGATGTTTCATGTCTCTGTGTCTCTGTATCCAGATGTTTCATGTCTCTGTGTCTCTGTATCCAGATGTTTCATGTTTCTGTAACCAGATGTTTCATGTCTCTGTATCCAGATGTTTCATGTCTCTGTGTCTCTGTATCCAGATGTTCCATGTCTCTGTATCCAGATGTTTCATGTCTCTGTGTCCAGATGTTTCATGTCTCTCTGTCTCTGTATCCAGATGTTTCACGTCTCTGTATCCAGATGTTCCATGTCTCTGTGTCCAGATGTTTCATGTCTCTGTATCCAGATGTTCCATGTCTCTGTATCCAGATGTTCCATGTCTCTGTGTCCAGATGTTTCATGTCTCTGTGTCTCTGTATCCAGATGTTCCATGTCTCTGTATCCAGATGTTCCATGTCTCTGTGTCCAGATGTTTCATGTCTCTGTATCCAGATGTTCCATGTCTCTGTATCCAGATGTTTCATGTCTCTGTGTCCAGATGTTTCATGTCTCTGTATCCAGATGTTCCATGTCTCTGTATCCAGATGTTCCATGTCTCTGTATCCAGATGTTCCATGTCTCTGTATCCAGATGTTCCATGTCTCTGTATCCAGATGTTCCATGTCTCTGTGTCTCTGTATCCAGATGTTCCATGTCTCTGTGTCCAGATGTTTCATGTCTCTGTGTCCAGATGTTCCATGTCTCTGTATCCAGATGTTTCATGTCTTTGTATCCAGATGTTCCATGTCTCTGTATCCAGATGTTTCATGTCTCTTTGTCTCTGTATCCAGATGTTTCATGTCTCTGTATCCAGATGTTCCATGTCTCTGTATCCAGATGTTCCATGTCTCTGTGTCTCTGTATCCAGATGTTCCATGTCTCTGTGTCCAGATGTTTCATGTCTCTGTGTCCAGATGTTCCATGTCTCTGTATCCAGATGTTTCATGTCTCTGTATCCAGATGTCCCATGTCTCTGTATACAGATGTTTCATGTCTCTGTGTCTCTGTATCCAGATGTTTCATGTCTCTGTATCCAGATGTTCCATGTCTCTGTGTCCAGATGTTTCATGCCTCTGTGTCCAGATGTTCCATGTCTCTGTATCCAGATGTTCCATGTCTCTGTATCCAGATGTTCCATGTCTCTGTATCCAGATGTTTCATGTCTCTGTATCCAGATGTTCCATGTCTCTGTATCCAGATGTTTCATGTCTCTGTGTCTCTGTATCCAGATGTTCCATGTCTCTGTATCCAGATGTTCCATGTCTCTGTATCCAGATGTTCCATGTCTCTGTATCCAGATGTTTCATGTCTCTGTGTCTCTGTATCCAGATGTTTCATGTCTCTGTGTCCAGATGTTTCATGTCTCTGTATCCAGATGTTCCATGTCTCTGTATCCAGATGTTTCATGTCTCTGTGTCTCTGTATCCAGATGTTTCATGTCTCTGTATCCAGATGTTTCATGTCTCTGTTTCTCTGTATCCAGATGTTCCATGTCTCAGTATCCAGATGTTTCATGTCTCTGTGTCCAGATGTTTCTTGTCTCTGTATCCAGATGTTTCATGTCTCTGTATCCAGATGTTTCATGTCTCTTTGTCTCTGTATCCAGATGTTTCATGTCTCTGTATCCAGATGTTTCATGTCTCTGTTTCTCTGTGTCCAGATGTTTCTTGTCTCTGTATCCAGATGTTCCATGTCTCTGTGTCCAGATGTTTCATGTCTCTGTATCCAGATGTTCCATGTCTCTGTATCCAGATGTTTCATTTCTCTGTGTGTCTGTATCCAGATGTTTCATGTCTCCGTGTCCAGATGTTTCATGTCTCTGTGTCCAGATGTTTCATGTCTCTGTGTCTCTGTGTCCAGATGTTTCAAGTCTCTGTATCCAGATGTTTCATGTCTCTGTATCCAGATGTTCCATGTCTCTGTATCCAGATGTTCCATGTCTCTGTGTCTCTGTGTCCAGATGTTTCATGTCTCTGTATCCAGATGTTTCATGTCTCTGTGTCCAGATGTTTCATGTCTCTGTATCCAGATACTTAATGTCTCTGTGTCTCTGTGTCCAGATGTTCCATGTCTCTGTATCCAGATGTTCCATGTCTCTGTATCCAGATGTTTCATGTCTCTGTGTCCAGATGTTTCATGTCTCTGTGTCCAGATGTTTCATGTCTCTGTATCCAGATGTTTCATGTCTCTGTGTCCAGATGTTTCATGTCTCTGTGTCCAGATGTTCTATGTCTCTGTATCCAGATGTTCTATGTCTCTGTATCCAGATGTTTCATGTCTCTGTATCCAGATGTTTCATGTCTCTGTGTCTCTGTGTCCTGATGTTTCATGTCTCTGTATCCAGATGTTTCATGTCTCTGTGTCTCTGTGTCCAGATGCTTCATGTCTCTGTGTCTCTGTGTCCTGATGTTTCATGTCTCTGTATCCAGATGTTTCATGTCTCTGTGTCACTGTGTCCAGATGCTTCATGTCTCTGTGTCTCTGTATCCAGATGTTCCATGTCTCTGTGTCCAGATGTTTCATGTCTCTGTATCCAGATGTTTCATGTCTCTGTGTCCAGATGTTTCATGTCTCTGTATCCAGATGTTTCATGTCTCTGTGTCTCTGTATCCAGATGTTTCATGTCTCTGTATCCAGATGTTTCATGTGTCTGTATCCAGATGTTTCATGTCTCTGTGTCTCTGTATCCAGATGTTCCATGTCTCTGTATCCAGATGTTCCATGTCTCTGTATCCAGATGTTCCATGTCTCTGTATCCAGATGTTTCATGTCTCTGTATCCAGATGTTTCATGTCTCTGTGTCTCTGTATCCAGATGTTTCATGTCTCTGTGTCCAGATGTTCCATGTCTCTGTATCCAGATGTTCCATGTCTCTGTATCCAGATGTTTCATGTCTCTGTGTCCAGATGTTCCATGTCTCTGTATCCAGATGTTCCATGTCTCTGTATCCAGATGCTCCATGTCTCTGTATCCAGATGTTTCATGTCTCTGTATCCAGATGTTCCATGTCTCTGTATCCAGATGTTTCATGTCTCTGTATCCAGATGTTTCATGTCTCTGTATCCAGATGTTTCATGTCTCTGTATCCAGATGTTCCATGTCTCTGTATCCAGATGTTTCATGTCTCTGTGTCTCTGTATCCAGATGTTTCATGTCTCTGTATCCAGATGTTCCATGTCTCTGTATCCAGATGTTTCATGTCTCTGTGTCTCTGTATCCAGATGTTCCATGTCTCTGTGTCCAGATGTTTCATGTCTCTGTATCCAGATGTTTCATGTCTCTGTGTCCAGATGTTTCATGTCTCTGTATCCAGATGTTTCATGTCTCTGTGTCTCTGTATCCAGATGTTTCATGTCTCTGTATCCAGATGTTTCATGTCTCTGTGTCCAGATGTTTCATGTCTCTGTATCCAGATGTTTCATGTCTCTGTGTCTCTGTATCCAGATGTTCCATGTCTCTGTGTCCAGATGTTTCATGTCTCTGTATCCAGATGTTTCATGTCTCTGTGTCCAGATGTTTCATGTCTCTGTATCCAGATGTTTCATGTCTCTGTGTCTCTGTATCCAGATGTTCCATGTCTCTGTATCCAGATGTTTCATGTCTCTGTTTCCAGATGTTTCATGTCTCTGTATCCAGATGTTTCATGTCTCTGTGTCTCTGTATCCAGATGTTCCATGTCTCTGTATCCAGATGTTTCATGTCTCTGTGTCCAGATGTTCCATGTCTCTGTATCAGATGTTTCATGTCTCTGTATCCAGATGTTTCATGTCTCTGTATCCAGATGTTCCATGTCTCTGTATCCAGATGTTCCATGTCTCTGTGTCCAGATGTTTCATGTCTCTGTATCCAGATGTGTCATGTCTCTGTATCCAGATGTTCCATGTCTCTGTATCCAGATGTTCCATGTCTCTGTGTCCAGATGTTCCATGTCTCTGTATCCAGATGTTCCATGTCTCTGTATCCAGATGTTTCATGTCTCTGTGTCTCTGTATCCAGATGTGGAGACCACTCAGCCAGGTGTTGGACCTGCAGTGTTCTGTGGACTCGGTCTGACCATCGGTCTGCTCGGTGTGGCTGCTGGAACCTTCTTCCTGATCAAAGGGAACGAGTGCAGCTGATTGGTCGGGGCTGATGATGTCATCAGTGTGTGGTGTAGAGTCATTGTAATGATGTCATGGAGCTTCCTGCTTGTGAACCCTGTTAAAGTCTTCAACATGTTTCCATCTGCTCTCAATGTTCTCTGCTGTTCTGCTGCAACAATAAACTGGAACCAATCAAACGTCTCGTCTGATTCATTCATCCTCCATCCAGCTCTGATCAATCAGCTCTGATCAATCAGCTCTGATCACTCAGCTCTGATCAATCAGCTCTGATCAATCAGCTGAACATCAAATATATATTATTTATCTATTATTTATTTATCTATTATTTATCTGTTATTTATCTATTATTTATCTATCTATTATTTATCTATTATTTATCTGTTATTTATCTATTATTTATTTATCTATTATTTATTTATCTATTATTTATCTATTATTTATCTTCTCTCTTCTGGCTCAACGAAGGTGGACGCTTTTTCTCTTGCTCCCTCCCTGCCCTTATCTGCCCTGCTCTGCTCTTGTCTTGTGCCGTCTCTATCATTGGAGCCTCTCTCTACATTTCTCTCCAAACCTAAATCATGGATCTGATGAGCTGGTCTCTCAACGCAATCGACAAAATTTTCTCAACAATGAGACCAGGTACAGGAGAGCCCGCCTGCCCTGACGGACCGTTTGAAGCCGGATACACGATGGACTCCTGGGTCAAGTGGAGGATCTGTCTTTCCTTTCCGTTGAGGACGTCGAAGATGTCTACATGATTGGATTTATGGTGACAGGTATGCTGCTGATTGGAGCTGGTGGATTCCTGATCTACCGCAAAGTTCGGAAGGCGATGGCAGCACTTTTGGCTCTTAATAATCTGCCTGCCATGACGGAGGGAATGTGCAGGGCCTTCAACACTCAGAGTCAAGCGATGTGTGAGTTCAATCGCAAGCTGGATGCGATTCCTGAATTCCATCGTAAGACGGATGCCATCCTGGAGCAGTTGTCGGCTCGGCTCGGCTGAAACTGGCCACCTTTTTCGGATATATTCGATGCCACCGGGAGACTCAGAGAGACAGTAAGGCGGACATAAAAACTCCAGAGTCGGCCTGTCCCAGAACAAATTGTTATCTTCATTGGCTCCCAGACATAACCAGCCTTCCCAAGGCCGGTTATCTCTTCCTCTCCACTCTCCTGGAGGTCATGCAGACAGATGCTCCGGACCTATCCTCCCCACCACCTCCTCCTCCTGTGAACTTTGTTCTGGATCAGAACTCTCCAAGGTCGTCTCCACGGCAACGGCCGTGTCCACGTCATCAGAGACAGTTGGATTGAGACTGAGTTAAGATAAAGGACATGGGCTCACACATACACACACATGAAGAAACATAGAACACCCCCCCCTACAACTCAACACCTTCTTGGCCCCCCTCCCCGTCGTTCCCTCCGTGGTGCAGCATGGAGGAAGATGCGTTGCGCCGAGTGGCTGCATCGTTACCTCTGTACTTGTGCTACGGAACCTCCCCTCCCCAACACCCTCCCCTAACCCACATGTGCAAGTCTTTGAGTTTTTTATGTTGCTGTATGCTGAGGTGTGTTTTTTTCTCCCAGTCCCACACTGTGCCCCCCTCTAACAGGAGCCTAGTTTGGGAGTTGCTGTGTTTTTCCCTCTCTTGCCTCTTGTCCTCCTTTTTCATCTAAGTAGACGGGGCGCTGCTCGTGGCGACCCACAGTTCTCCTGCTCCTGTCCTCCCATGTTTGTATTACTGTCTTTTTTATGTTTCTTGGACGGGATGTAACTAAAATGTAATTTCATTGCTCTGAAACATGTGCAATGACAAATAAAGCAATTCATTCATTCATTCATTTATCTATCTATTATTTATTTATCCATTATTTATCTATCTTTTATTTATCTATCTATTATTTATCTATCTGTTATTTATATATCTATTATTTATATATCTATTATTTATATATCTTTTATTTATATATCTATTATTTATCTATCTGTTATTTATATATCTATTATTTATATATCTTTTATTTATATATCTATTATTTATATATCGATTATTTATTTGTCTATTATTTATCTATCTATTATTTATCTATCTATTATTTATCTATCTATTATTTATTTATCTATTATTTATCTATCTATTATTTATTTATCTATTATTTATCTATCTATTATTTATTTATCTATTATTTATTTATCTATTATTTATCTATCTATTATTTATTTATCTATTATTTATTTATCCATTATTTATCTATCTGTTATTTATATATCTATTATTTATATATCTATTATTTATTTATCTGTTATTTATCTATCTATTATTTATTTATCTATTATTTATCTATCTATTATTTATCTATCTATTATTTTTTATCTATTATTTATTTATCTATTATTTATCTATCTATTATTTATCTATCTATTATTTTTATCTATTATTTATTTATCTATTATTTATCTATCTATTATTTATTTATCTATTATTTATCTATCTATTATTTATCTATCTGTTATTTATCTATCTATTATTTATATATCTATTATTTATTTATCTATTATTTATCTATCTGTTATTTATCTATCTATTATTTATATATCTATTATTTATTTATCTATTATTTATCTATCTATTATTTATCTATCTATTATTTTTATCTATTATTTATTTATCTATTATTTATCTATCTATTATTTATTTATCTATTATTTATCTATCTATTATTTATCTATCTGTTATTTATCTATCTATTATTTATATATCTATTATTTATTTATCTATTATTTATATATCTATTATTTATATATCTTTTATTTATATATCTATTATTTATCTATCTGTTATTTATATATCTATTATTTATATATCTTTTATTTATATATCTATTATTTATATATCTATTATTTATTTATCTATTATTTATCTATCTATTATTTATCTATCTATTATTTATTTATCTGTTATTTATCTATCTATTATTTATTTATCTGTTATTTATCTATCTATTATTTATATATCTATTATTTATTTATCTATTATTTATCTATCTGTTATTTATCTATCTATTATTTATCTATCTATTATTTTTTATCTATTATTTATTTATCTATTATTTATCTATCTATTATTTATCTATCTATTATTTTTATCTATTATTTATTTATCTATTATTTATCTATCTATTATTTATTTATCTATTATTTATCTATCTATTATTTATCTATCTGTTATTTATCTATCTATTATTTATATATCTATTATTTATTTATCTATTATTTATCTATCTGTTATTTATCTATCTATTATTTATATATCTATTATTTATTTATCTATTATTTATCTATCTATTATTTATCTATCTATTATTTTTATCTATTATTTATTTATCTATTATTTATCTATCTATTATTTATTTATCTATTATTTATCTATCTATTATTTATCTATCTGTTATTTATCTATCTATTATTTATATATCTATTATTTATTTATCTATTATTTATATATCTATTATTTATATATCTTTTATTTATATATCTATTATTTATCTATCTGTTATTTATATATCTATTATTTATATATCTTTTATTTATATATCTATTATTTATATATCTATTATTTATTTATCTATTATTTATCTATCTATTATTTATCTATCTATTATTTATTTATCTGTTATTTATCTATCTATTATTTATTTATCTGTTATTTATCTATCTATTATTTATATATCTATTATTTATTTATCTATTATTTATCTATCTGTTATTTATCTATCTATTATTTATATATCTATTATTTATTTATCTATTATTTATCTATCTGTTATTTATCTATCTATTATTTATTTATCTATTATTCATCTATCTATTATTTTTTATCTATTATTTATTTATCTATTATTTATCTATCTGTTATTTATCTATCTATTATTTATCTATCTGTTATTTATCTATCTATTATTTATTTATCTATTATTTATATATCTATTATTTATTTATCTATAATTTATCTATCTGTTATTTATCTATCTGTTATTTATCTATCTGTTATTTATCTATCTATTATTTATTTATCTATTATTTATATATCTATTATTTATCTATCTATTATTTATTTATCTATTATTTATCTATTATTTATACATCTATTATTTATCTATTATTTATCACTACAGCTACTGCTGGTCAGACTCATAGGTGAGAGGTTTAGGTAACCCTAATCCAACCCACAGGTGATGTAGTATTTTAGACTTTGTACTTATTCACATCAGTCCATCTGTAAAACACCACAGACATATCCTCAACTGTTAGACATATAAGACCTGCAGTAGGACTGGTTGAGTTCTACACATGGACTGGTTCCTCCATGTTTTCACTGGGAGCTGCTGAGGCCTCAATCTGAGGACAGATCAATGACATAAACAACAACCAGCAGGAATAGATGGACTGTTGTAACTGACTAACTGTGGTTGTTTTAGGTTAAAGTATTTAAAGTGCTGAACCTTAATGAAGAAATGTGAGTTATGTCTAAATGAAGCTGAGCTAATAGAGAACAGTGTTAATACAGACAGTAACCTTCTGGCCTCCAGCTGTCAGTGAGGTTCTACAACATCTACAGTGTTGACCAGGTGGAGAACCTGATGAACTGTGGATGCTGTAGAACCTCACTGACATGGATCCACTCAGAAACACCATGAAGGAGTTCAGAACTACTAAATGTGACCTTTCTGTTGGACTCAGCAGACTGTAGTCAGTGTTAATAGTTCAGATTACTGATCATGTTAATGTATTAATAGTGAAGTAATGCTGTGTGTCCTGCTGAGCAGACTCCAGTCAGACTGTCTGCCTGGTAACAGCTGATGCTGCATCACATGACCCTGTTCTGGTTTTTACAGCAGCTCTCAGTCCCACTGAGTCAGTGTTGGTCAAAGAGTGAACTCAGGAACATGGCTTCATCCTCTGTCAGCTTCTGGATCCTCTTCATCACCGTCTGCACCGCAGGTAGGATCAATACTAGATCAATACTAGGATCAATACTAGGATCAACACTAGGATCAATACTAGGATCAATACTAGAATCAATAGTAGGATCAATACTAGGATCAATACTAGGATCAATACTAGGATTAATACTAGGATCAATACTAGGATCAATACTAGGATCAACACTAGGATCAATACTGGGATCAATACTAGAATCAATAGTAGGATCAATACTAGGATCAATACTAGGATCAATACTAGGATCAATACTAGATCAATACTAGGATCAATACTAGGATCAACACTAGGATCAATACTGGGATCAACACTAGGATCAATACTAGGATCAATACTAGAATCAATAGTAGGATCAATACTAGGATCAATACTAGGATCAATACTAGGATCAATACTAGATCAATACTAGGATCAATACTAGGATCAACACTAGGATCAATACTGGGATCAATACTAGAATCAATAGTAGGATCAATACTAGGATCAATACTAGGATCAATACTAGGATTAATACTAGGACTAATACTAGGATCAATACTAGGATCAACACTAGGATCAATACTAGGATCAATACTAAGATCAATACTAGGATCAATACTAGGATCAATACTGGGATCAATACTAGGATCAATACTAGGATCAACACTAGGATCAATACTAGGACCAATACTAGGATCAATACTAGGACCAACACTAGGATCAATACTAGGACCAACACTAGGATCAATACTAAGATCAATACTAGGGTCAATACTAGGATCAATACTAGGATCAACACTAGGATCAATACTAGGATCAATACTAGGATCAATACTAGGATCAACACTAGGATCAATACTAGGATCAATACTAGGATCAATACTAGGATCAATACTAGGATCAACACTAGGATCAATACTAGGATCAATACTAAGATCAATACTAGGATCAATACTAGGATCAACACTAGGATCAATACTATGATCAATACTAGGACTAATACTAGGATCAATACTAGGATCAACACTAGGATCAATACTAGGATCAACACTAGGATGAATACTAGGATCAATACTAGGATCAATACTAGGATCAACACTAGGATCAATACTAGGATCAACACTAGGATCAATACTAGGATCAACACCAATACGAGGATCAATACTAGGATCAACACTAGGATCAATACTAGGATCAATACTAGGATCAATACTAGGATCAACACTAGGATCAATACTAGGATCAACACTAGGATCAATACTAGGATCAACACTAGGATCAATACTAGGATCAACACTAGGATCAATACTAGGATCAACACTAGGATCAATACTAGGATCAATACTAGGATCAATACTAGGATCAACACTAGGATCAACACTAGGATCAATACTACGACCAATACTAGGATCAATACTAGGATCAAGACTAGGATCAATACTAGGATCAATACTGGGATCAATACTAGGATCAACACTAGGATCAACACTAGGATCAATACTAGGATCAACACTAGGATCAATACTAGGATCAATACTAGGATCAACACTAGGATCAACACTAGGATCAATACTAGGACCAATACTAGGATCAATACTATGATCAATACTAGGATCAACACTAGGATCAACACTAGGATCAATACTAGGATCAATACTAGGACCAATACTAGGATCAATACTATGATCAATACTAGGATCAACACTAGGATCAAGACTAGGATCAATACTAGGATCAATACTAGGATCAATACTAGGATCAATACTAGGATCAACACTAGGATCAACACTAGGATCAATACTAGGACCAATACTAGGATCAATACTATGATCAATACTAGGATCAACACTAGGATCAAGACTAGGATCAATACTAGGATCAATACTAGGACCAATACTAGGATCAATACTAGGATCAATACTAGGATCAACACTAGGATCAACACTAGGATCAATACTAGGATCAATACTAGGATCAATACTAGGATCAATACTAGGATCAACACTAGGATCAATACTAGCATAAATACTAGGATCAACACTAGGACCAATACTAGGACCAATACTAGGACCAATACTAGGACCAATACTAGGATCAACAATAGGACCAATACTAGGACCAATACTAGAGTCAATACTAGGATTAATACTAGGATAAATACTAGGATCAATACTAGGACCAATACTAGGATCAACACTAGGATCAATACTAGGATCAACACTAGGATCAATACTAGGATCAACACTAGGATCAATACTAGGATTAATACTAGGATAAATACTAGGATCAACACTAGGATCAATACTAGGACCAATACTAGAGTCAATACTAGGATCAACACTAGGACCAATACTAGGACCAATACTAGAGTCAATACTAGGATCAATACTAGGATAAGTACTAGGATCAACACTAGGACCAATACTAGGACCAATACTAGGACCAATACTAGAGTCAATACTAGGATCAATACTAGGATAAGTACTAGGATCAACACTAGGACCAATACTAGGACCAATACTAGGACCAATACTAGAGTCAATACTAGGATTAATACTAGGATAAATACTAGGACCAATACTAGGACCAATACTAGAGTCAATACTAGGATCAACACTAGGACCAATACTAGGACCAATACTAGAGTCAATACTAGGATTAATACTAGGATAAACACTAGGATCAACACTAGGATCAATACTAGGATCAATACTAGGACCAATACTAGGACCAAT
>JAMOIN010001201.1:15000-61274 GCA_024666655.1 Dascyllus trimaculatus
GAGACTTACTACCTGTGAAACCTCCTGGTGGGTTCTGGGTTCTGGTTCAGAGGGTTGATGTTGGACCTGAACGTCCTGAAAACAAAGCTGCTGTATTAAAGTGGACCTGGGAACACTGGTCAGACTCCTGCTGGGATCCAGGTGGACCTGGAGTCCTGACCAACCTGGGTTTCCCTGGACCCAGTCCCAGTCATTAAACCTACAGGGCTCCAGTCTGACACCAGCCCCTGATGGTCCAGGTCCAGGTCCTTTAAAGTCCACAGGTGTGTGTCTGACAGCTGCAGAGCTCTGAGACGCTCTCAGAAGAAACCACATGTCCACATCCAGCTGCTCCTGAATGTTCTGAAGGTGACCAGGTAGCTCCAGGTAGATCTACTGAACATACATGAACCATGGAGGTCCTGATGTCAGTGGATGGAGACCAGCTGTAGGTCCTGGTTGGTCCACCAGGGGGAGCCTCTTACTGTTTAAGAAGTACAGACCAGAGGAGGCCTCACTCAGACTACAGGCAGAGAGCATTGTGGGAGTTTAGCTGCAACGGGCACCATGACAGAGACTTCTGAGGAGGTTAATGACCTCCAACCAGAGCTACTGTGTTTAGAACAAACTGGGACCAGCAGAGACCCAGTATCCCAGTAACAGATGGAGCAGAAGACCACCACTGGACTGATGTCCTCTGTGCTCCATCTGTCATCAATAAGTGTTATTGATTATCAGCAGAGTGATTGGTTGGTTCAAACTAGCGTCCTTAGCATCCTGCTAGCTGAGCTCTTCCTCTGAGACAGCTGTGGACCAGTGGACGTAAACAGAGGATCAGGCTGAGGCTGGTAGCGGTCTGCTAAGACCACCTTGACCAGCCTCCATCCTGGTCTTTAGGACCGGATCAGAACCTCCACTGGTGGAACCATCCTACTTTACTAGCTGCTCTAACCATGATGTCATCTGTTGTAGCTCCGCCCACCGTCAGGCTGTACTCCACGGCGCCCCCCTCTGGTCTCCATCCAGCCATGCTGGTCTGCAGGGTCTACAACTTCTACCCCAAAACCATCAAAGTGAGCTGGTTCAGAGACGGGAAGGAGGTCACCTCAGACGTCACCTCCACCGACGAGATGCAGAACGGGAACTGGTACTACCAGGTCCACTCACACCTGGAGTACACGCCCAGGTGAGTCCAGGTCCAAGTCCAGGTCCAGGTTGATGCATCACTGATGTTGGTGTAACACACACCCGGTTATACTTAATATCAATTGATATTAGTGGGTGTATCAAGGCCAGTTTAGCCTTGATATTACCAAGTGGACAGACTGAGTAGCTAACGGTTGTATCAGAGGGTCCTGGACTCGCTCTTGGAGGCTGCAGACCAGTAAAACAATAAACAGGAACCAACAGGATCAAATGTGGATACTGGTTTATTTATATAGGGTGAAGGTGGATATCATTTACAGTGTGTGTCGTCATGACCAGTGACATGTGCAAAAAGCGCTTACAAAACTCCAGACAATTGTCAATAAACATTTCACTCAAACCCAAACCCTCCCCAGAGGTAAGACTCAGAGTTCAGACTCAGAGTTCAGACTCAGAGTTCAGACTCAGAGTTCAGACTCAGAGTTCAGATTCAGTCCCTTATCAGTGGAGATCAGTGGGGATGTTGGAGGATCAGGCTGATCCAGGTGTATGTAGATGTTTGATGTTGTGAAGGCAGTGGATAAGGGCTGGTTGTACTCGTACCACACAGGTTGAAGGTTGTCAGGATGTAGACTCCTGGGCTTCAGTTCACCATCAAGGATTAATGTAAGGAAAGTCAAATAACCGGCTGGTTCCAGGTGATCTAGTTGTGTTTCCCTCGTGGTAGACGACTGGTTCACTTGTAATCACCTGCTGCAGCCTTTCCAGGTGCTTCCCTCTGCTTACCTGAGCATCTGCACCACCATGATTAAAACAGAACCATCACATGATTCACGTGTGGAATGAGCTCCGGTGACACGGCGCCACCTATCATGAGAACCCAGAAAGGAACTGGATCTGATAATAATTACAGTTTAGCACCATTTTAATGGGGTGATGTTGGTTTGTGTTGCTGCAGGTCTGGAGAGAAGATCTCCTGTGTGGTGGAACACGCCAGCCTGAAGGAACCTCTGAGAACCTACTGGGGTAAACACCTCTCTGTCTGTCTGTCTGTCTGTCTGTCTGTCTGTCTGTCTGTCTGTCTGTCTGCCTGTCTGTCTGTCTGTCTGTCTGTCTGTCTGTCTGTCTGTCTGTCTGTCTGTCTGTCTGCCTGTCTGTCTCTCACCTGTCTGTCTGTCTGTCTCTCACCTGTCTGTCTCTCACCTGTCTGTCTGTCTGTCTCTCGTCTGTCTCTCACCTGTCTGTCTGTCTGTCTGTCTCTCACCTGTCTGTCTGTCTGTCTGCCTGTCTGTCTCTCACCTGTCTGTCTGTCTGTCTCTCACCTGTCGGTCTGTTTGTCTGTCTGTCTGTCTCTCACCTGTCTGTCTGTCTGTCTCTCACCTGTCTGTCTCTCACCTGTCTGTCTGTCTGTCTCTCGTCTGTCTCTCACCTGTCTGTCTGTCTGTCTGTCTCTCACCTGTCTGTCTGTCTGTCTGCCTGTCTGTCTCTCACCTGTCTGTCTGTCTGTCTCTCACCTGTCTGTCTGTCTGTCTGTCTGCCTGTCTGTCTCTCACCTGTCTGTCTGTCTGTCTCTCACCTGTCTGTCTCTCACCTGTCTGTCTGTCTGTCTCTCGTCTGTCTCTCACCTGTCTGTCTGTCTGTCTGTCTCTCACTGTCACTCTGCTGTCTGCCTGTCTGTCCTCTCACCTGTCTGTCTGTCTGTCTCTCACCTGTCGGTCTGTTTGTCATCTGTCTGTCTCTCACCTGTCTGTCTCTCACCTGTCTGTCTGTCTGTCTGTCATCTGTCTCTCACCTGTCTGTCTCTCACCTGTCACTGTCTCTCACCTGTCTGTCTGTCTGTCTGTCTGTCTCTCACCCGTCTGTCTGTCTCTCACCTGTCTCTCCACCTGTCTGCCTGCCTGCCTCTCACCTGTCGGTCTGTTTGTCTGTCTGTCTGTCTCTCACCTGTCTGTCTCTCACCTGTCTGTCTGTCTGTCTGTCTGTCTGTCTCTCACCTGTCTGTCTGTCTGTCTCTCACCTGTCTGTCTCTCACCTGTCTGTCTCTCACCTGTCTGTCTGTCTGTCTGTCTGTCTGTCTCTCACCTGTCTGTCTGTCTCTCACCTGTCTCTCACCTGTCTGTCTGTCTGTCTGTCTGTCTGTCTCTCACCTGTCTGTCTGTCTGTCTGTCTGTCTCTCACCTGTCTGTCTGTCTGTCTGTCTCTCACCTGTCTGTCTGTCTCTCACCTGTCTGTCTGTCTGTCTGTCTGTCTCTCACCTGTCTGTCTGTCTCTCACCTGTCTGTCTGTCTCTCACCTGTCTCTCACCTGTCTGTCTGTCTCTCACCTGTCTGTCTGTCCTCAGATCCGTCCATGCCTGAGTCTGAGAGGAACAAGATCGCTATCGGAGCCTCAGGACTGGTTCTGGGTCTGGTCTTATCTCTGGCTGGATTCATCTACTACAAGAGGAAGGCCCGAGGTCAGACCCCTTTACACCAGTCACAACCAGTTTAGACCAGTTTATCACCAGTCACAACCAGTTTATACCGGTTTATACCAGTTTACACCAGTTTATACCAGTTTATACCAGTTTACACCAGTTTATACCAGTTTATACCAGTCACAACCAGTTTACACCAGTTTACACCAGTTTATACCAGTTTATACCAGTCACAACCAGTTTATACCGGTTTATACCAGTTTACACCAGTTTACACCAGTTTATACCAGTTTACACCAGTTTATACCAGTTTACACCAGTTTATACCAGTTTACACCAGTTTACACCAGTTTATACCGGTTTATACCAGTTTATACCAGTTTATACCAGTTTATACCAGTTTATACCAGTTTATACCAGTTTATACCGGTTTATACCAGTTTACACCAGTTTATACCAGTTTATACCGGTTTATACCAGTTTATACCGGTTTATACCAGTTTATACCAGTTTATACCAGTTTATACCAGTTTATACCAGTTTATACCGGTTTATACCAGTTTATACCAGTTTATACCGGTTTATACCAGTTTATACCAGTTTATACCAGTTTATACCGGTTTATACCAGTTTACACCAGTTCATACCAGTTTATACCAGTTTATACCGGTTTATACCAGTTTATACCAGTTTATACCAGTTTATACCAGTTTATACCGGTTTATACCAGTCACAACCAGTTTATACCGGTTTATACCAGTTACAACCAGTTTACACCAGTCACAACCAGTTTAGACCAGTTTACACCAGTCACAACCAGTTTAGACCAGTTTAAACCAGTCACAACCAGTTTACACCAGTTTATACCAGTCACAACCAGTTTACACCAGTTTACACCAGTCACAACCAGTTTAGACCAGTTTATACCAGTCACAACCAGTTTACACCAGTTTATACCAGTTTACTCCAGTCACAACCAGTTTACACCAGTTTACACCAGTTTATACCAGTTTATACCAGTTTATACCAGTTCACAACCAGTTTACACCAGTTTATACCAGTTTACTCCAGTCACAACCAGTTAACACCAGTTTACACCAGTTTATACCAGTTTATACCAGTTTACACCAGTTTATACCAGTTAAGACCAGTTAAGACCAGTTTATACCGGTTTATACCAGTTTATACCAGTTTATACCAGTTTATACCGGTTTATACTAGTCACAACCAGTTTATACCGGTTTATACCAGTTTACACCAGTTTACACCAGTCACAACCAGTTTAGACCAGTTTACAACAGTCACAACCAGTTTAAACCAGTTTACACCAGTTTACTCCAGTCACAACCAGTTTACACCAGTTTACACCAGTTTATACCAGTTTATACCAGTTTATACCAGTTTACACCAGTTTACAACAGTCACAACCAGTTTAAACCAGTTTACACCAGTTTACTCCAGTCACAACCAGTTTACACCAGTTTACACCAGTTTACACCAGTTTATACCAGTTTACTCCAGTCACAACCAGTTAACACCAGTTTACACCAGTTTATACCAGTTTATACCAGTTTACACCAGTTTATACCAGTTAAGACCAGTTTATACCGGTTTATACCAGTTTATACCAGTTTATACCAGTTTATACCGGTTTATACTAGTCACAACCAGTTTATACCAGTTTATACCAGTTTACACCAGTTTACACCAGTCACAACCAGTTTAGACCAGTTTACACCAGTCACAACCAGTTTAAACCAGTTTACACCAGTCACAACCAGTTTAGACCAGTTTACACCAGTCACAACCAGTTTAAACCAGTTTACACCAGTCACAACCAGTTTAAACCAGTTTACACCAGTCACAACCAGTTTACACCAGTTTACACCAGTCACAATCAGTTTAGACCAGTTTATACCAGTCACAACCAGTTTACACCAGTTTATACCAGTTTACTCCAGTCACAACCAGTTTACACCAGTTTACACCAGTTTATACCAGTTTATACCAGTCACAACCAGTTTACACCAGTTTATACCAGTTTACTCCAGTCACAACCAGTTTACACCAGTTTACACCAGTTTACACCAGTTTATACCAGTTTATACCAGTCACAACCAGTTTATACCGGTTTATACCAGTTTACACTAGTTTATACCAGTTTATACCAGTTTATACCGGTTTATACCAGTTTATACCAGTTTATACCAGTTTATACCAGTTTATACCAGTCACAACCAGTTTATACCGGTTTATACCAGTTTACACCAGTTTACACCAGTCACAACCAGTTTACACCAGTTTACACCAGTCACAACCAGTTTAGACCAGTTTACACCAGTCACAACCAGTTTAGACCAGTTTAAACCAGTCACAACCAGTTTAGACCAGTTTATACCAGTCACAACCAGTTTACACCAGTCACAACCAGTTTACACCAGTTTATACCAGTCACAACCAGTTTACACCAGTTTATACCAGTTTACTCCAGTCACAACCAGTTTACACCAGTTTACACCAGTTTATACCAGTTTACTCCAGTCACAACCAGTTTACACCAGTTTATACCAGTCACCACCAGTTTATACCGGTTTATACCAGTTTACACCAGTTTATACCAGTCACCACCAGTTTATACCGGTTTATACCAGTTTACACCAGTTTATACCAGTTTATACCAGTTTATACCAGTCACAACCAGTTTACCAGTTTATATACCAGTTTACACCAGTTTAACCAGTTTTAGTACCAGTTTATACCGGTTTACTCCAGTCACAACCAGTTTACACCAGTTTATACCAGTCACCACCAGTTTATACCGGTTTATACCAGTTTACACCAGTTTATACCAGTCACCACCGGTTTATACCGGTTTATACCAGTTTACACCAGTTTATACCAGTTTATACCAGTTTATACCAGTCACAACCAGTTTATACCAGTTTATACCGGTTTATACCAGTTTACACTTGTCTAATACCCGTCAAATCCAGTTTATTCCAGTCAAAACAAGTGACCACTGATGTTTGGTCCAGTCTAGTTCAGACCAATCCACACCTGTGTAAACCAGTTTAATGATGTGCTGCCAGTATCTGTTGTTGACCTTCTCTTTGTCTGTTTCCAGGACGTACTCTGGTTCCAACCACTAACTGAGGAACGATCCTGGTCCTGGACCTGGTTCTGGTCCTGTTAAACACCAGTTAAACACCAGCTCAAACCCGTTTAAACCAGTTTAACCGTCACGTCCTCTACTGGCACCAGTTAGCGGCCATTCCTCCCCCTTTTCCTTCCTCTCTCCAGGGGGGCGGAGCAGGGCAGGTGTCTGGGAATGTGGACAGGTGCGGCCAATCAGTGATCAGCTGATGAGGCCAACACCTGATGGGAGCTGGCAGCTGCCCCCTCCCCCTCCCTCTGTCAGAGGCATTCAGATGATTCCCAGACGCCGGACCGTGAACCAGCTCCCAGTCAGTCCCTCTCCCTGACGCATGTCTGGCTGCTGTCGTGTTGCCTGACGCATGTTTCCTCTGCTCAGTGTGGAAACATGCGTCACGCTGCTGTGTGCAGCCTTCCCTCAACACGCACCGCTGCATCTCTCCACGCACCGCTGCATCCGTCCATGCACCGCTGCCATCCCTCAACACGCACCGCTGCATCTCTCCACGCACCGCTGCATCTCTCCACGCACCGCTGCATCCTCCATGCACCGCTGCCATCCCTCCATGCACCGCTGCCATCCCTCTACATGCACTGCTGCATCCCTCCATGCACCGCAGCCATACCTCCATGCACCGCTGCATCCCTCTACATGCATCGCTGCATCCCTCTCCACGCACCGCTGCATCCCTCCACGCACCGCTGCATCCTCCATGCACCGCTGCCATCCCTCCATGCACCGCTGCCATCCCTCTACATGCACTGCTGCATCCCTCCACGCACCGCTGCATCCTCCATGCACCGCTGCCATCCCTCCATGCACCGCTGCCATCCCTCTACAGGCACTGCTGCATCCCTCCATGCACCGCTGCATCTCTCCACGCACCGCTGCATCTCTCCACGCACCGCTGCATCCTCCATGCACCGCTGCCATCCCTCCATGCACCGCTGCCATCCTTCTACATGCACTGCTGCATCCCTCCATGCACCGCAGCCATACCTCCATGCACCGCTGCATCCCTCTACATGCACCGCTGCCATCCCTCTACATGCACCGCTGCATCCCTCCACGCACCGCTGCATCCTCCATGCACCGCTGCCATCCCTCCATGCACCGCTGCCATCCCTCTACATGCACTGCTGCATCCCTCCACGCACCGCTGCATCCTCCATGCACCGCTGCCATCCCTCCATGCACCGCTGCCATCCCTCTACATGCACTGCTGCATCCCTCCATGCACCGCAGCCATACCTCCATGCACCGCTGCATCCCTCTACATGCACCGCTGCCATCCCTCTACATGCATCGCTGCATCCCTCTACATGCACCGCTGCAATACCTCCATGCACCGCTGCCTCCCTCCATGCACCGCTGCCTTCCTCCATGCACCGCTGCATCCCTCCACGCACCGCTGCATCCCTCCATGCACCGCAGCCATACCTCCATGCACAGCTGCATCCCTCCACACACCGCTGCCATCCCTCCATGCACCGTTGCATCCCTCTACATGCACCGCTGCATCCCTCCACACACCGCTGCCATCCCTCTACATGCACCGCTGCATCCCTCGACATGCACCGCTGCATCCCTCGACATGCACCACTGCATCCCTCTACATGCACCGCTGCAATACCTCCATGCACCGCTGCATCCCTCTACATGCACCGCTGCATCCCTCCACACACCGCTGCCATCCCTCTACATGCACCGCTGCATCCCTCTACATGCACCGCTGCAATACCTCCATGCACCGCTGCATCCCTCTACATGCACCGCTGCATCCCTCTACACGCATCGCTGCCATCCCTCCATGCACCGCTGCATCCCTCTCCATGCACCGCTGCCATCCCTCTCCATGCACCGCTGCCATCCCTCGACATGCACCGCTGCCATCCCTCTACATGCATCGCTGCAATACCTCCATGCACTGCTGCCATCCCTCTACATGCATCGCTGCCTCCCTCCATGCACCTGTGCACTTCTGCCTCAGCCATCTACGTCGGCCTGCCTGCTTCTTCCGTCTTCCTCAGGTGAGTTTCCAGCTAGCTAGCCTAGCAACAGTCCCAGCCTGTGTAAACAGCTTGTGTGAGCCTCGTGTTGTCCTCGGGTCGTTCTGACTCCACCTTAAATATGTTCTGGTTCTTTCAATGGTCTGGAGATAGTGGGGTGTTTGATGCCGCGCTCTTCACGATTAAAACACATCTGAAGGAACTGGACTGAGTCATGGTGTTTCATTGAATTTAATAACCTCTGTTGTCCTCTGGGTCAAACAGACCCCCCAGTACAGAGTGGTGTCACTAACTGGTTTATACTATTAGTGGTGTCACTAACTGGTTTATACTATTAGTGGTGTCAGTGGGCCCAACTGTCATGATACTGGCCACCTCCTACCAAAGGCTGTGACCTATAAAACTAAACCTGAGAATGTGGCCCGGTACATTCTGGAGACAGGAGGAACTGGTGGGCAGAGGGTGAGGAGGTGAACTGAAGCCAGACTGATGTCATACATTTAACATCATCACATATCAGACTTACAGAGTCACGTAGCCATAAACACCCAGCCTGCAGTCACAGATGTGTTCCTGTAGTGAGCCGTCAGACCTGCTGCTGTATGCTCAGTGTTCTTACATCATGCTTCCATCTTCACATGACCCAGAGCGCTGGACAGCACTGATTGATTAGTATCAGTAGTGACAAGGTGTTGACAACCAGCCTGTTAGCTGAGTAAGGATGTAAACAGGGACCCTCGTGGGTAACGCTGCACCATGGATGCTCTGGTACTGCTGGAAGATCAGCAGATGTTAGGATCAGGATGGAGACGGTCTTTAGGGACCACACAGACTTCCTGGTCCATGATGCTGACTGGCTAATCAGCCCATTCAGACCCCCTAGAGCAGTGCTCTTGGACCTATGTGCTGAACTGGGCCCAGTGTCAGACAGAACCGCCAGATTCAGGTGCTGACCTCTCTGGGGTTTGTGGTGACCGACTCCTTCCAGCGGGAATCAGCCGACAGGTGTGTGTTTGATATGATTAACAGTATATGATGCTACACTTTCTGTCTGCAGCCCCTTTGGGTGTAATCCAGTTAATGAAGTCCTTGGGTCTGGGACACGGCAGCATCCCTCAGCACAGTAACACCAGCTGTTCTGGATGCATTATGAACATGACCAGTCCATACATCAGGTTTCCTTACACCGTGGGAGAACAGGCCAACACTAAAAGGCAGTTTGCAGCAATGTCCGGTTTCACAAATGTAATCGACCCAACAGACTGAACTCATGTTGCTGTAAGGGCTCCCAGTGGAAAGGAGTTTGTCTATGTGAACTGAAAAAATGTGCATATGATCAATATACAAATCATTTGTACCTCAAACATGGTTTTTAGTGACTGTGGCCTGGGTGAACACATGACTCCCTGATAGAAAACAGACACTAAACACACCATAAAATAGGCAACGTCCACACAATGAAAAGGAATAAAACCAAGACCAGCCGTAGCCTCTGGCAGCATAGTGCCAAACCCCCGTGTGGTCGTGGACCAGCAGCTGGTCAGGACAGCACACATTAAAACAGTGTCAGCAAACAGCACGGATCTGAGAAAAACACCGTAGAAGAAAACAGCAGCTCTGTTGGGAGTGGCGACCGACCTCTGCACCGCCGCACACCGTGGCTGAGCCTCAGAGCAGACAAATGCATCATTAACATGGTTGTGTCTGGCCACTCCATGTGTACCAAAGCAACAGAGCCCAATCCAGGAGGTGAGCTGGAGTGGTGCAGAACAAGGAAGCAGGCCTACCTCGCAGATAAGGAGACCGCTTTGCTGCCAGCCAAACAACGGCACACACTGCAACCACGGCATGAATGAATGGGCTGTGTGTGACGGTGAATGGACAGGCAAGGGGAAGACGGTGCTTACCATTTAATTAAGACGAGAGCAGAGACAGGTGTGTATCACTGCTATCCACACCCACAACTCTCTCCCAGCACCGCCGACCAATCAGTGTACCAGCTGGGAGGGAGAGGGGAGGACGGAGCAGAGAGCAACCATCATCCTACACCAAATAGACCTGCAGGCGTATGTGGGCACGTTGATTCTAACCGGCGTACCGACCCAGTACAGAAGCTGCAGCCGGTTTATGGCATGCTGAGTCTGGTAGGGCGATGCTCCGTGCTCCCATGACGCTCAAGATGTTCATGAAATCTCAAGAGGGACCAGGATGGAGGAATAAGCCGGAGCTTCGCCCTGCACTGGTGTCAAAAACAGACAGGGCTCGGTGTCTTCAGGGTTCACCTTCCCTGAGACCCACCCTCTGGTGTCCCGTCACCCCAAAGCACGGAGCAGTGATCTTCTGATGAGACTCTGCACCGGGATGCTACCGGGAGCAACAGGGAGGACAGCAGCTGTACGGCAATCTGGAGGACATTATGAGGACGAAGCTGAGCCGATCTTCTGTGTACAGAGTCTAGGCATGTTGTTGGTCGCTGTGGATCCAGATCTCTGTCGCGAGCCTGAGCTTATTCCAGCCTGTCAGCTGGTAGTTCTGCTTCTGCACCCTCGTCCTGGTCGTCGGTTGTTGGGTAATCGAAGCGGTTACTCATTACTTGTACAGTTTAGTGTCTCTGGACTCTGTCGGTCTAGTTCCTCTTAGGGTTTCAGCCACTCCTGGTTTGTGTGCCGGCCTGTCAGTCTGTAGTTTGCCTGTTAAATCCATGAAACATTACTGCACTGAGTTCATCTGTTGTGTCTGGTAGCCTTGAAACTGAGCCTTAGAACCACTTGGAACATTAACACCAGTCTAACACCAGTTTAGAACCAGTTTGATACCAGTCTACCACCAGTTTAGAACTGAATCTTCCAGCCCTACTTCAGACATGAACTCTGAGTTGAATCTTCTGGACCTTGATGAAGCTCCAGACTCCAGTCCAACCAGTCAGACTCCAGTCAGTCCTGGTTCTTCTGGTTGATCCACTAAACCAGAGTCTGATGTGGAAACTCAGGGAGTCATTGCAGGTGTTACGCTGCCACCTACTGGTTGAACTCTGCAGCTGATCTACAGTCATCTGAAACATCTGCACCTGAAGAAGAACCAGGAATGAAGAACATGGACCTCTGAGACATGGAGGAGAACAGAAACACCTGGAGGAGGTACAGGAAGGAGACTAGAGAGGGAGGACACTAAGACTCCTATGACTCCTCTGAAGGAGTTAGAAGAAGGAGACTAGTGAGGGAGGCCACCAAGGCTCCTATGACTCCTCTGAAGGAGGTAGAAGAAGGAGACTAGTGAGGGAGGACACCAAGACTCCTATGACTCCTCTGAAGGAGGTAGAAGAAGGAGACTAGTGAGGGAGGACACCAAGACTCCTATGACTCCTCTGAAGGAGTTAGAGAAGGAGACTAGTGAGGGAGGACACCAAGACTCCTATGACCCCTCTGAAGGAGGTAGAAGAAGGAGACTAGTGAGGGAGGACACCAAGACTCCTATGACTCCTCTGAAGGAGGTAGAAGAAGGAGACTAGTGAGGGAGGACACCAAGACTCCTATGACTCCTCTGAAGGAGGTAGAAGAAGGAGACTAGTGAGGGAGGACACCAAGACTCCTATGACTCCTCTGAAGGAGTTAGAGAAGGAGACTAGTGAGGGAGGACACCAAGACTCCTATGACTCCTCTGAAGGAGTTAGAGAAGGAGACTAGTGAGGGAGGACACCAAGACTCCTATGACTCCTCTGAAGGAGTTAGAGAAGGAGACTAGTGAGGGAGGACACCAAGACTCCTATGACTCCTCTGAAGGAGGTAGAAGAAGGAGACTAGTGAGGGAGGACACCAAGACTCCTATGACTCCTCTGAAGGAGTTAAAGAAGGAGACTAGTGAGGGAGGACACCAAGACTCCTATGACTCCTCTGAAGGAGTTAGAAGAAGGAGACTAGTGAGGGAGGACACCAAGACTCCTATGACTCCTCTGAAGGAGTTAGAAGAAGGAGACTAGTGAGGGGAGGACACCAAGACTCCTATGACTCCTCTGAAGGAGGTAGAAGAAGGAGACTAGTGAGGGAGGACACCAAGACTCCTATGACTCCTCTGAAGGAGGTAGAAGAAGGAGACTAGTGAGGGAGGACACCAAGACTCCTATGACTCCTCTGAAGGAGTAGAAGAAGGAGACTAGAGGGAGGACACAAGACTCCTATGACTCCTCTGAAGGAGGTAGAAGAAGGAGACTAGTGAGGGAGGACACCAAGACTCCTATGACTCCTCTGAAGGAGTTAGAAGAAGGAGACTAGTGAGGGAGGCCACCAAGACTCCTATGACTCCTCTGAAGGAGCTAGAAGAAGGAGACTAGTGAGGGAGGACACCAAGACTCCTATGACTCCTCTGAAGGAGTTAGAAGAAGGAGACTAGTGAGGGAGGACACCAAGACTCCTATGACTCCTCTGAAGGAGTTAGAAGAAGGAGACTAGTGAGGGAGGACACCAAGACTCCTATGACTCCTCTGAAGGAGTTAGAAGAAGGAGACTAGTGAGGGAGGACACCAAGACTCCTATGACTCCTCTGAAGGAGTTAGAAGAAGGAGACTAGTGAGGGAGGACACCAAGACTCCTATGACTCCTCTGAAGGAGTTAGAAGAAGGAGACTAGTGAGGGAGGACACCAAGACTCCTATGACTCCTCTGAAGGAGTTAGAAGAAGGAGACTAGTGAGGGAGGACACCAAGACTCCTATGACTCCTCTGAAGGAGTTAGAAGAAGGAGACTAGTGAGGGAGGACACCAAGACTCCTATGACTCCTCTGAAGGAGGTAGAAGAAGGAGACTAGTGAGGGAGGACACCAAGACTCCTATGACTCCTCTGAAGGAGTTAGAAGAAGGAGACTAGTGAGGGAGGACACCAAGACTCCTATGACTCCTCTGAAGGAGGTAGAAGAAGGAGACTAGTGAGGGAGGACACCAAGACTCCTATGACTCCTCTGAAGGAGGTAGAAGAAGGAGACTAGTGAGGGAGGCCACCAAGACTCCTATGACTCCTCTGAAGGAGTTAGAAGAAGGAGACTAGTGAGGGAGGACACCAAGACTCCTATGACTCCCCTGAAGGAGTTAGAAGGAGACTAGTGAGTGAGGACACCAAGACTCCTAACCCTGAGGTGATTCCTTTGTCCCCTCGTTGCTGTTTGAGGTGTTCCAGATTCTCTTGGACTTCATGTCTTCCAGATGCTGCTGATCAGTTTCAGGTTGTTTAAAAGTTAAAATCTTTAAAGTTTAACTAGAACAAATCTTCGATTCAAGATTTTCTGTATCTATGAAGTAAAACAGGACAACGGATCGTCTTTATAACATCCAGCAGATCAGAAACGGATCAAAACCAACCTTCAAATCTAGATTTAAACCAGAAGTCAGACTTAAACTGGATTCAGACTCAGACAGATGTGGAATAAACAGACGACGGTCCACCAGGAACAGTAGATCAGGTTTAAACTGGTAGAACCTGATCCACACTCATTAGAACTGGACCAGAACCCTGGATCCACTTTGGTTCAACTGGACTTAAAGTCCAGTTCAATCTGGACTAAAAACTAAAACCTCTCCGTTTGTTTGCACCAACAACCTTCATGATCTCTGACTTCTGCTTCTCCACCTGACTCCATGTGAACGACACGAGCACAGCTGACAGTGAAACCTTTATTAACACACAGGTGAGAACAGAGCACGCTCAGTGCGTGGAGAACTTGGGCAGCTGGTTCCCCAGGATGACCCGTCGCTCCACCCCGGCCTCCGAGATGGTCGCCAACCGAACCACGCCGCCGCTGGAGCCGTCCCTCTCCATCGCCAGAGACAGGGCTGGACAGGTGAGAAGACAGGTGAGATACAAGTGAGATACAGGTGATGAATATGCAGTGTATATGTGGCTTAAACAGGTGTGGGTGGAGCCTGTGGGGCAGCAGTGGACTGCAGCTCCCAGCATGCCTTGCAGCAGCAGCCTACCTGCAGCAGTGAGCTCCAGACACTGCTCTTTGTTGAGTCCTGGTTTGTAGTTGGAGTCCATGAAGCCGTAGATGTAGGTGCTGCCGCTGCCGCCCACCGACACCGGCTGCCTCACCAGCATCCCACCAATAGGAACACAGTACACCTGTCACAGGTAACAGGCACACAGGTGAGCAGGGACATGTAACAGACAGACAGGTAACAGACAGGTGTGTAGCAGCTAAATCTGATGGCCAAACAAAGACGTTCAGGAGAACAAATAACACTTTAGTTTTACAGTGTGTGTTCAGGTGTATTTCCAGGTGTATATTCCAGCTGTATTTCCAGGTGTGAGTACAGGTGTATATTACAGGTGTATTTCCAGGTGTGTGTACAGGACTTCGGGGTTGGCCATGACAGAGTGAGGACGTGTGTGTTGGTGGCTCCTACAGCTGATTTGCTAAACATACGATCTCTATCAAAGTGGACATTCTGTCCATTAGACACCAACAGTTGGACTCCAGGTGGTCGTCCAGACTAGGGTTGTGGTCAAAGTGCCTCCTTCACACTTTGTAACCTCCCCAGAACACAAAGGAGTCGGAGGTCTGACCCACAGGTAGTGAAGAACCCAAAGTTTCAGCGGCACATAAAGGCTCAGACCTCATGACTCTGACACAAATGACGACATGGAAACTGGTAAACATGTAAAGTCTACATCAGGGGGTGCACAATATCACATCAGACCTACAGAACAAAGAAAAGAAGCAGAGCAGAAAACATTAGAAGAGCAGACACATGATGTAGATGCTGACAATGAGAAGGCTCCGTCCTTAGATATCCATCCATCCATCATCTTCCCCTTATCTGGGTCGCAGAGCAGCAGAGAGTCCCAGACTTCCCTCATCCCTGGTGGGACCCCGAGGTGTTCCCAGGCCAGCAGAGAGACATAGTCCCTCCAGCGTGTCCTAGGTCTACCCCGAGGCCTCCTCCTGGTGGGACATGCCAGGAACACCTCCCCAGGGAGGCGTCCAGGAGGCATCCAGAGCAGATGTCCAAACCACCTCAACTGACTCCTCTGTGGAGGAGTAGCGGTTCTACTCCGAGCTCCTCCCTGGTGACCGAGCTCCTCACCTGATCTCTAAGGGTGCATCCAGCCACCCTGAGGAGGAAACTCATTTCAGCCGCTTGTATCCTGGACCTCGTTCTTTCGGTCATGACCCAAAGCTCATGACCATAGGTGAGAGTAGGAACGTAGACTGACCGGTAAATACAGAGCCTCGCCTTTTGGCTTAGCTCCTTCTTCAGCGACCGCATGACTGCAGACGCTGCACCGATCCTCCTGTCAACCTCACGCTCCATCCTCCCCTCACTGAACAAGACCCTGAGATACTCAAACTCCTCCACTAGGGGCAGAACCTCTCCACCGACCCGGAGAGGGCAGGCCACCTTGTTCGGGTCGAGAACCATGACCTCGGATTTGGATAAATACAACACAATATGTGCATTAAAACAGAAGATCTGTGGGACATATGGAGACACAAACCCTGATGTAACAGCGTACTGGTGTTTTTCTGGAACTCATAAGTCGTACTCACGAATAGATTACTTTCTAATCTCTGCTAGCTTAGCATGTAAAATTAAGGCCTGCAACTATGAGAGCATTTTAATCTGGGACCGTGCTACAAATAATCTGGTTTACGTTGACCCAGGACAGCGACGTGACCCCCCAAATGGAAGTGTCAACAAAAATGGCTTCAGGACCCAGATTTAATCCTTGGAACACAAACAGATGAGTACTTCTCAATTAAGCATTAGGGCAAGTATTAGATGGGAGGCGTTCAAGGTCGCTCTCAGAGGCCAGATAATTCACTTCACAAGCTCCAAATCTAAAAACGCCAAACAGAAAACATTAATAATAGAGGCAAAAATGAAAACGATGAAGATATTTACTTCAGAAAGCCCTGCACTAAGATCCATCAGGCTCCGCTACTTTTGAGAGGACAATACAATGAAATCACAGCATCCAGAGCTGCTGCCAACCCATTAAAACTCAAACAGAGCATCTTTTACTAAGGGGAAGAACCTGGGAAAACTCTACCCTAAAACAACAGCAGACTGAAAGGTCTATTCACCAGCCTTAAGAATAAATAAATAACTAGTTTAGAGACTTTAATGAACGACTCTACAGCTCTGAAGTAAACGTAGGGCTGATAGATCATAGCTCAGATTCAGTCCTAGACAAACTTGCGAACGGTCAGCGCCGGGGGTAAACCTGACATTGGAAGAGACCTCAGTAGCAATAAGATGTATGAATTCTGGGAAAGCATCAGGCCCCGATGGCCTACCCAAACATCTGAATCAAAACTCAGAACACCCCTCCTCCAGATGTGTTTGGAATCTCTCCAAAAGGGGATTCTCCCTCCCTCCTTGAGGGGTGTCCTGATTATTTTACTCCCTAAACCCGGTAAACCCAACAATAAGTGTGAAACATGAGACCAGTCAGCCTCCTGAACTCTGACCTGAACATACTCAGCAAAACTTCAGCTAAAAGATTGGAATCAATATCACCAGGTCTAATCATGGAAGACCAAAGTAGCTTTATAGTTGGCCGTCAGGGTCTCCACAACGTGAGAAGGGTCTCGAATATCTTGCATGACCAGAGGGGGGCGCCAGAGTGGAATGGACCTACTCATTTGAAATTATTGGACGTGTTGGTCTGGGGGAGGGTTTTTGTAACTGGGTTAAACCTTTGAATAAGGATCCCTATGCTGAAATCAATACCAAGATGATCAATAGAGGCTGTAGGCAGGGCTGTCCTCTGTCCCCCCAACTATTCATTATAGCAATTGAACCTTTAGCAGTCGCTGTGAGAAACATAACATGATTACAGGAAGAAGGACGGGAGAAATCGACCATCGAATAGCTCTTTACGCCGACGACGTCATTTCTTTTCTTAGAAAGTTGGATAGATCCATCCCATCCCTTCTACACCTAATCAAGTCATTTGGAAAAATATCAGGCTATAAAATTAATAATCAGAAATCCTCCATAACGCTTCTCAAATCGGAGGAGAGGATGAATCCACCCAGCTCTGCTCGCCATTTTAGAATAGTGGATTCTTTTACTTACCTGAGAACCACCCCTAAACTAGAAAATACAGTCAGTGTCAATTATAACCCAGTGGTTACATCGGTTTCTAAAACTGATGATAGATGGTCGATTCTTCACGTCTCTCTCATTGGTAGAATCAACATACTCAAAGTGAATATACTCCCCAAAACATCCCTTTGCCACCTCCAAACTTTTTCTCCCCAATGACACATTTATTTAGTAGTTTCTTATGGAACGATGGGCGCCCCAGGCTTCGTCTATCTCTTCTATACTTACCCTGAGACAGAGGAGGGTTACAGCGTCCTAACATCCGACGGTTCTACTGGTCAGTCCAGTTAAGGATGCTGACGTTCTATTTCACCACAGAGGATCCCTTCCATGGAGGGTTACTGAGTCACTCTCTAAGGCTCCCATGTCCCACTTCCCTCTACTCAGATGAACCTAAAAAGCTTAAGAAGTTTTCCACTAATCCAATCGTCCAAAACATGATAGGAGTCTGGCAAGAAGTCAGAAAATATCTAAAAGATTGTTCCTGCCTTTCCTGTTTCAGCCCAATCTGGGTAACAACAGCAAAAGTGGATGCTGGTTTTAAACTGTGGGCAGATAGAGGGGTAAAACAGATAAATAATATACTATAAATAATACATAAAGGTAATACTGGCTTAAAACTCCTACAGTATAACTGGCTGATGAGGGTGTAGATCCAGAAAAACTGAACTAATTTAATGTGAATATCCCGGACACCTTCAATAGGTGTGGTGTAGATAAGGAAGAGGTTAGATTAAATGTGCAGGACATCCTCAGTCAGATTAGAGCTGGACCCCAGACTCTTTCTACTGGGCCTCTACAGAAAGTCAGACGTCATGAGAGAATCTTTCTAAATGTTTGTTTCTTACAAGCAAAGAGAAGGAAAAGTAAGCCAGGTATCACAGTGTGGTTTAGGGAAATATCTTCTTGCTCACCTTTGGAAAAAACTTCATACATTCTTAAGAACAAAGAGAAGACATTTAAAAAGGTGTGGAGTCGATTTATCCAATATAGTGAAAACAATGATCTGTTGAACGATGGTGGAGTAGAATAAGTGAACCCTCTGCTTCACCCTGTTGCTCTGAAGTCACTGGATGGTTCGACAAGGAAAGGACTCATGATCTCACATCTTCACAGAAGCTTTCTGTTACCCACCATGTTGTTTCTTTTGGTCTCATTTTGTCTGTTATAGTGATCGTATGTGTGTAAAGAGGAAAACCTGAAGTGATGTTTTAATCTTTCCATTTCATTGTCCCAGTCCTACAAGGACCTGCGTTAACACACCGTCTCATTTCTGTCATCTTTTTGTTCTCTACATTTGAAAAATTCAATAAAGACATGGTTGAAAATACATATAAGGCTAATCAGATACTATCCAGCAGCACCAACAGAACATTCACCGATTTAAGACAAACACACTCTGAATCTGGAGACAAACCACAAAACCTATTAGCAAGACAGTAATGAAGTTAGAACCATGAGATCAGATCTGTGACGGGGAATCTCTTCGCTTAGAGACAGTTTTCAGACTCTCTTTAAGCTTCTCGTTTCACGGCTGGACCCCAGGACATGCAGGGACCTCTAGACCAGGTGGATCGGAGGGTCCTGAACGCCAAGAGGACAATCAAGAATGAATTAACCTGTCGGCTTATTAAAACCTGGTAGGGGTCCAGGCCCAGGTGGGCTAGAGAATGACTTGTAGAAAGAAGAGAAGGTCAGACTTGTATAACAGGAGTCTTTACCAGCAGCATCAATGAAGCAGCTGCTACTGTGCTTCCTAAAAGGTAGAGCCTCTCACACACCTACCTGTTGATTACTACCTTACCTGAGGACCACAACATCCTGGATAAAGAACAGCGAGGAGGAAACGCCTACATTCACACCAGATACAGGCTCTTAATGACCTTAGCTGTCTGTTCAATGTCACAGGTGTGTATGTGACAGGTGTGTATGCTACAGGTGTGTATGTCACAGGTGTGTATGTGACAGGTGTGTATGCTACAGGTGTGTATGCTACAGGTGTGTATGCTACAGGTGTGTATGTCACAGGTGTGTATGTCACAGGTGTGTATGTTACAGGTGTGTATGCTACAGGTGTGTATGCTACAGGTGTGTATGTTACAGGTGTGTATGTTACAGGTGTGTATGTTACAGGTGTGTATGCTACAGGTGTGTATGCTACAGGTGTGTATGCTACAGGTGTGTATGCTACAGGTGTGTATGTCACAGGTGTGTATATTACGTGTGTATGTTACAGGTGTGTATGCTACAGGTGTGTATGCTACAGGTGTGTATGTTACAGGTGTGTATGTTACAGGTGTGTATGCTACAGGTGTGTATGTCACAGGTGTGTATGCTACAGGTGTGTATGTGACAGGTGTGTATGCTACAGGTGTGTATGTTACAGGTGTGTATGTCACAGGTGTGTATGTCACAGGTGTGTATGCTACAGGTGTGTATGTCACAGGTGTGTATGCTACAGGTGTGTATGTTACAGGTGTGTATGTCACAGGTGTGTATGTCACAGGTGTGTATGCTACAGGTGTGTATGTGACAGGTGTGTATGCTACAGGTGTGTATGTTACAGGTGTGTATGTCACAGGTGTGTATGTCACAGGTGTGTATGCTACAGGTGTGTATGCTACAGGTGTGTATGTCACAGGTGTGTATGCTACAGGTGTGTATATTACAGGTGTGTGTGTAAAAGATGTATATTCAGGTGTGTATGTCACAGGTGTGTCTGCTACAGGTGTGTATAATAATAATAATAATAATAACTTTATTTGTATAGCGCTTTCCACTCAAAGTGCTTTACAGAACACACGCAGATAAAACCAAAACAATGGCTAAGAATTTAAAACAATGGCTAAGAATAAGAATAAAAACCATGACTAAGAAAAATAAAATAAAAATAAAAACAGTGGCTAAGAAAATAAAACAAGCCAAGATAAAATAATGGCTAAGAACTGGTTAGGAGTCATATACCATAGAAAACAAGTGGGTCTTTAACTTAGCTTTGAACACCTCTACTGTGCAAGCTTGCCGTATGTCAATGGGGAGAGCATTCCATAAAGACGGTGCACGGGAATGAAAAGCCCGTGCACCGACTGTCCTCTTTTTAGTTTTAGGGACAGTGAGCAGACCCGTCCCCTGGGAGCGCAAGGACCTTGCTGGTTCATATGGAACAACCAGTTCCTTTAAATATGATGGTCCAATGCCATTCACAGCTTTATAAGTTAAAAGAAGTATCTTAAAATCAGCTCTAATATGAACTGGAAGCCAATGGAGAGAAACTAGCACTGGAGTAATATGATCAAATTTCTTTGCTCCTGTCAGAATGCGAGCTGCTGCATTCTGAACCATTTGTAGGCTGTGAAAGCTCTTCTTTGGCAAGCCAGACAGGAGAGCGTTACAGTAGTCCAGTCTTGAAAACACAAAAGAGTGAATAAGAACCTCTGCATCATTAAAGGACAACAAAGAGCGGATCTTAGCAATCCTCCTAAGATGGAAGAAGGCTATTTTTGTCACCTCTCGTATGTGGGAGACAAATGTCAGAGACTGATCAAAGGTCACGCCAAGGTTTTTAACAGTGTCCTTGCACTGAATGAAGCCATCATCTAAGGTGCGGACAGCGATGTTGTTTGGATGATTTAGTCTCCCTGAACCAATCACCATCATCTCAGTCTTATCAGAATTTAAACACAGGAAGTTTGCTGCCAGCCAGCTCTTCACCGCAGCCAAACAGGCCTCAAGCTTCAGTATATGCGAGCAACTGTCAACAGTAATTGGTGCATACAGTTGCAGGTCATCTGCATAACAATGGAAGGCAATCCCAAAAGAACGTATAACATCACCCAATGGCCCCAAGTATAAAGAAAACAACAAAGGACCAAGAACTGACCCCTGTGGAACCCCATACCTGACTGTCCGCTTCTCAGATGTTACATTGTTGTGTTGGACACACTGAGATCTGTCAGACAAATAAGATTTTAACCACTCAAACACTTTGCCTGAGATTCCAAACATGTTTTTAAGCCTGTCAAGCAATATACTGTGATCCACAGTCTCAAAGGCAGCACTTAAGTCCAATACCAGAAGAACTGATGTTGAGCCTGAGTCCGCTGCCAATAACAGATCATTCAGGACCTTTGTGAGTGCTGTTTCTGTAGAGTGATGGGACCGAAATGCAGACTGTAGTGGCTCAAAGTAATTATTGCATGACAAAAAATTCACAAGTTGTTTTGAGACAACTTTCTCAAGGACCTTAGACAGAAATGCCAGATTTGAGACTGGCCTGTAGCTTACCAATGAATTTGGGTCAAGACCTGGTTTCTTTAGTAAGGGTTTGACCACTGCAGATTTGAAACAGGCAGGGAAGACTCCAGTAGAAAGTGATAAATTCACAATAAAAAGAACATAGGGACCCAGAGTTGCCCATAACTCCTTAATGACCCAGGCTGGTAAAGGATCTAACAGGCATGTGGTAGCTCTAGATGACAAAACAATTTTAGTCAGCTCTACTAGTGAGGTGGACTCAAACTCGGAGAAACCCTGTCCCGAATAAGAGGGAGGGTTGACATCAGGAGTTAATACACCATTAGATGACTGGGGAATTCTGGCTCTAATAGCAGCTACCCTTTCATCAAAATAATCAACAAAGTCAAAGGCAGATATTTCTGTTCCATCAATTTTCTTGTGGCCTTCTGTCAATTGAGCCACAGTGGCAAACAGGACTCTAGGGTTGTGTTTGTTCTCGACTATCAACGCCGAATAGTAATTTGCCTTTGCTGCTGCCATTGTAGTCTGATATGCTGACAGGTTGTCGTGCCACCATTGAAAATGCACCTCCAGTCTAGAGCTGCGCCACTGGCGTTCAGCTTTCCTACAGATCTTTCTAAGAGCTAATAGATCGTCATTTAGCCAAGGTGCGTAGCTCTTATGATGGCACCTTCGAAACTTTGCTGGTGCTACCAGATTAAGCAAGTCATGGAGAGTGGTATTTAGACTATCCACAAGAATGTCTAAAGAAAGGGTCTGACTAAAAATCTGATTAAAAGCATCAGGCAGTCGTGAACACAGATCGGTCAATGCATTGGTGCTAATATAACGAGACAAATGTGTTCCCTTCAACTTAGTCTCTGAGCCCCTCGGCTTAGGAAGTAGGACATTAAAAACAATCCCAAAGTGATCAAACATTGGTAGTTGACAGATTTCATCGATTGACACAGATAGTCCATATCCTAGGACTAAATCCAGAGTGTGTCCGTGTTGATGAGTTGGACTACACACAAACTGTGTAAGATTAAAAGATTCAATAATATTTAAAAAGTCCTTAACTAATGGTTTATCAGGACAACAGATGTGCATATTCATATCTCCCACGATCAGAATTCTGTCATAAAGTGGGACAAATCTAGATAAAAGATCTGCAAACTCGGATATAAAATTTGCATTATACTTAGGGGGACGATAGATCACAGCCATCAAAACGACACATGGTTTGTCCATTGTAAAGAGCTGCAACTCAAAACTGGTAAAAGCAACATCATGAGAAATCCGCTTGCATTTAAAAGCATCACTGTAAACAGAAGCCACGCCCCCTGCTCGTCCAGTCAGTCTGGGAGTGCTGAAGAAAGTGGTGTTGGGAGGACAGAGTTCTGATAGAGCAGTCACTTCACCCTCGCGCATCCATGTCTCAGTCAAGAACATAAACTGCAGGTCATGGGACTCATAAAAGTCATGAAGGATAAAAGTCTTTTGAGACAATGATCGAACATTCAGAAGGGCCATACGCATATTCACTTCTTCACCGACAGCTGCCGGCACAATAGCGGGTATGCGTAAGTTATTCAGACACGCCCCGCCCCCTCCTCGTCGCCCCGCCCCTCTCCAGCTGGGGAAAAACAGCTGATCGGGCTGTAAATCAGTCAGACAGACCGGTCGAATCCACCGCAATCGATAGGTTAGATCGCCGATCCAGGCAGCAGCAGCAGCCCGGAAAGATTCCCTCCGCGCCCTTGCTTTTATCTTTGTCAACGCCACATGTATTCCTGCTCGCGCACCACGAGCACGTTTGCGCCTCCTGCTCCTCCTAATGTGCGGCGGATAAGGAAGCTCGTGGCGCCGTAACTCCTCAGGTACCGTGGCCAGGTGAGGAGGTAAGCTTAACGCCTGCTCTCCACCAGTAACATGGGAGAGCTTTCCAAAAGAATTCAGGATGTTAAAAAGCACATGGCGCTCATAAACCAGTAGCGATTTGGTGTTCTTAGCTAGCAATGACACCACTAAACATACAATAAGCACATAAACACAGAGCGACGGACGGCGTGCCCTGACAGTCGGCGCCATCTTGGATTACAACTATTCACTGTTGTAGGCTCCACATGGTGTGTGTGTAAAAGATGTATATTCAGGTGTGTATGTCACAGGTGTGTATATTACGTGTGTATGTTACAGGTGTGTATGCTACAGGTGTGTATGCTACAGGTGTGTATGCTACAGGTGTGTATATTACAGGTGTGTATATTACAGGTGTGTGTGTAACAAATGTATATTCAGGTGTGTATGTCACAGGTGTGTCTGCTACAGGTGTGTATGCTACAGGTGTGTATATTACAGGTGTGTGTGTAACAAATGTATATTCAGGTGTGTATGCTACAGGTGTGTATGTTACAGGTGTGTATGCTACAGGTGTGTATGCTACAGGTGTGTATTGCAGGTGAACGTACAGGTGTATATTAGAGGTGTATATTCAGGTGTGTGTATTACAGGTGTGTATTTCACAGGTGTGTATATTACAGGTGTATGTACAAGTGTATATTACAGGTATGTTCAGGTGTGTGTATATTCAGGTGTGTGTATATTCAGGTGTGTGTATATTCAGGTGTGTGTATATTCAGGTGTATATTCAGGTGTGTTACCTGGCCTCCCTTCCTCCTGTCCCATCCTGCCACCAGGATCCCAGCAGTCAGCTCCTCTCTGTAGCGGTAGCAGCTCGCTCTGAACAGGTTGGCAGCGGTCTCCACCAGCGGAGGCTCATCCAGCTCGATGCTGGGGGGCGGGACCACACACACAGGTGAGCAATAACCACACCTGACTGGACACGGAGGCTGCCAATCAAAGTGCCAGTGTGTCTGTTACCTGTGGAAGCCCAGCTGATAGGTGACCACGTCAGCGATGGCCTGAGTGTCAGCGGCTGATCCAGACCTGCAACAGAAACAGTTCTAAGAGGTTGTTCTAAAAGGTTCCTGGTCAACAATAAAGTTCTGGGTTCTAAAGGTTCCTGGTCAACAACAAAGTTCTGGGTTCTAAAGGTTCCTGGTCAACAATAAAGTTCTGGGTTCTAAAGGTTCCTGGTCAACAATAAAGTTCTGGGTTCTAAAGGTTCCTGGTCAACAATAAAGTTCTGGGTTCTAAAGGGTTCCTGGTCAACAATAAAGTTCTGGGTTCTAAAGGGTTCCTGGTCAACAATAAAGTTCTGGGTTCTAAAGGTTCCTGGTCAACAATAAAGTTCTGGGTTCTAAAGGGTTCCTGGTCAACAATAAAGTTCTGGGTTCTAAAGGGTTCCTGGTTAACAATAAAGTTCTGGGTTCTAAAGGTTCCTGGTCAACAATAAAGTTCTGGGTTCTAAAGGGTTCCTGGTCAACAACAAAGTTCTGGGTTCTAAAGGGTTCCTGGTCAACAACAAAGTTCTGGGTTCTAAAGGGTTCCTGGTCAACAACAAAGTTCTGGGTTCTAAAGGGTTCCTGGTCAACAATAAAGTTCTGGGTTCTAAAGGGTTCCTGGTCAACAATAAAGTTCTGGGTTCTAAAGGGTTCCTGGTCAACAATAAAGTTCTGGGTTCTAAAGGGTTCCTGGTCAACAATAAAGTTCTGGGTTCTAAAAGGTTCCTGGCCAACAACAAAGTTCTGGGTTCTAAAAGGTTCCTGGCCAACAATAAAGTTCTGGGTTCTAAAGGGTTCCTGGTCAACAATAAAGTTCTGGGTTCTAAAGGGTTCCTGGTCAACAATAAAGTTCTGGGTTCTAAGAGGTTCACAGGAAACAGTTCTTGATCTCTGAAACGTCCCTGGGTCCCAAAAAGTGCCTATAAAATACTCTGGTTCTTCACAAGCCTCTATAGACATGATCTCAAGCTCCTTAACAGATATTCAGGTCTAGTTTACAGTCTGAGTTCCTTCAGGGTCTAGTGCTCTCAACACGTTCCCTATCAGACAGCTGGTGGCCACATTAGACCTTTCTAAAACTACAGGGACTTTAAATGGAATATAAACAATAATTAATAATAATAAGTGTACTGGAGCTGGATGTTCTCGGTGTCTCAGAGGTCAACTGACCTGCAGCAGAAGATCCGGTCGTGGATCGGAGTCAGTTTGTCCGTGACTCTGTTGGCGATGTAGGCTCTGATAGACAGACAGGCAGTTAGTTTACAGACAGACAGTTTGACCTCAATACATACAGTACAACCAGCCTTCTACGCTGGAGGTTTTTCTCACCCTGTAGTGGTGCGAGAGTCGGCTCCGATCACTACTCCTCCGTCGTACTCCACCGCCATGATGGTGGTCTGACAGACAGACAGACAGACAGGGTTAGAATCACACTGAGCACACTGTTTATGTGAGCAGCCAACACTAAACCAACATGCAGATTAGGTTTCTGTTTACTTCAGTCAACCATCAGCATCAGTGTTGGACCCCTCCATCACACTGAGCTCCATGTTCCCCCATGATTCTCCTCGTCTGGCACCATTAAAGTTCATTTTTAACTGGGTAAACTCATTATCGGACACCCATCGTCCGACAGGCAGCACAGACAACCTGTCCGATAATAGATCTGTTAGCATTAGCTATAGTTAGCAAGCTCATCCCGTCTCACCACAGGCACTAAAAACCCAATTTAAAGAACAGGCTATCCTCCCTCCAGAACTAAATCCAGCTCGGTTGGACCCGGTTCAGTCTCGCTCTGGTCCGAACTTCATTTAGAATTTAACAGGCAGTGAATCAGCGCTAACGTTAGCCGCTGTTAGCTGCTGCAGAACTGCTGTCTCATTCAGCCACTCTTCGCTGATTTAAACCCCTCCACCGGGACAGAACCGGGTCCGAGTCGGTCCGCTATGGTCCCGCAGCCCCGGTACTCACCCCGGTGCTGACTTCCTGGCTGGTCCAGTCCGGAACCACGTCGTTTTTAGACGAAATCTGCTGTCCATAGTACGGCATCATCGACGTTGCTGCCGCCATCTTGTCTCTATTTGCAAAACTGAACAAGAGACGAGCTGTCCGTAACATGCCACGGTGGTCCGTCATATTTACACACCGAGAGTAGTTTTTTCAGGCTGAGAATGAAACAGCAGACATACTTATAAAATTAAATATCCTTCATGTTGTCATATTTGGGCTTTTTTGCGTTTCAAAATTGAAATGTAACTTCATACAACTCCGTAAAACAGTTCTGGTCTGGCATGTAAGCGGACAGCTCTACAGCGGGGTCCTACGAGAAACAGGAAGAGGAGGTAAACACTGCTGCCGATTCCTAAAATGTAAGATAAACAGTATTTTACGCTTTTTTTCTCATTTTTAAATCAATATTCGTGGCTTTAGTACTCTGATGATGCGAGTCAAATAAAACTGTTTTTATTAAGGAACATTTTAATAGTTTTTCCGCTCCTTTGCTGTCCGTCCTCAGTTACCTAAATTAAGAGGAAAACCAGACTTCATTTGCAAAACGTGCGATTTTTATTCAGACATTTTAAACCACACTGCAAAACTATATATAGGTAATGTAAATGTACACGTACGTGCTCTGTATATTCTAGAGGAGCTACTGTGTATTTCGGCACACACCTGAAGCACCCAGTGGTTATTTGTAGGTGTTGTGTGAACATGTCCTGGTTTCTTTCCTCTTCTATGACAGTTAACTGAACACCTCTGGACTAAACCAGACATCTGAGGAAACTCTGATCCATGTTCTGATATTTTCGACCAAACAGCTGATCAGTGAATCCAGGATGACTGTGACTGAACACTGAGTGTGTGATGTTTGTGTTCCAGATGACCGTTCACAACCTGTACATTTTTGACCGGAATGGAAACTGTCTGTATTATAATGAATGGAACCGCAAGAAGCAGGCGGGGATCTCCAAGGACGAGGTGACGACAACACACACACACACACACACACACACACACACACACATCAAACATCAAACACTCAGGCTGAAGTGTGTGTGTGTCTGCAGGAGTTTAAACTGATGTATGGGATGCTGTTCTCCATCCGCTCCTTCGTCAGCAAGATGTCACCGCTGGACCTGTATCCTTCACTACACCTGTCTGTCTGTCTGTCTGTCTGTCTGTCCTCAGTCTGTCTGTCTGTCCTCAGTCTGTCTGTGGTCCTTAGCCGTCCGTCTGTCCTCAGGAAGGAGGGCTTCCTGTCCTTCCAGACCAGCAGGTATCGTCTTCATTACTATGAGACTCCCAGTGGACTGAAGTTCGTCATGAACACGGATCTGTCCGTGAACAACGCCAGAGACACACTGCAGCACATCTACAGCAACGTGAGACACACACACACATAGACACACACACACATAGACACACACACATAGACACGCGTAGGGCCTGACTGACTGCTAACATGTCCTGACTGACTCTAACATGTCCTGACTGACTCTAACATGTCCTGACTGACTGCTAACATGTCCTGACTGACTGCTAACATGTCCTGACTGACTGTTAGCGTGTCCTGACTGACTGCTAACATGTCCTGACTGACTCTAACGTGTCCTGACTGACTGCTAACGTGTCCTGACTGACTCTAACATGTCCTGACTGACTGCTAGCGTGTCCTGACTGACTGCTAACATGTCCTGACTGACTCTAACATGTCCTGACTGACTCTAACATGTCCTGACTGACTGTTAGCGTGTCCTGACTGACTGCTAACATGTCCTGACTGACTCTAACATGTCCTGACTGACTGCTAGCGTGTCCTGACTGACTGTCTAGACTGTGTCTGACTGACTGACTGCTAACATGTCCTGACTGACTGTTAGCGTGTCCTGACTGACTGCTAACATGTCCTGACTGACTCTAACGTGTCGTGACTGACTCTAACATGTCCAGACTGACTGTTAGCGTGTCCTGACTGACTGTTAGCGTGTCCTGACTGACTGCTAACATGTCCTGACTGACTGTTAGCGTGTCCTGACTGACTGCTAACATGTCCTGACTGACTCTAACATGTCCTGACTGACTGCTAGCGTGTCCTGACTGACTGCTAACATGTCCTGACTGACTCTAACATGTCCTGACTGACTCTAACGTGTCCTGACTGACTGTTAGCGTGTCCTGACTGACTGTTAGCGTGTCCTGACTGACTGACTCTAACGTGTCCTGACTGACTGTTAACGTGTCCTGACTGACTGTTAACGTGTCCTGACTGACTGTTAGCGTGTCCTGACTGACTGACTCTAACATGTCCTGACTGACTGCTAGCGTGTCCTGACTGACTGTTAGCGTGTCCTGACTGACTGACTCTAACGTGTCCTGACTGACTGTTAACGTGTCCTGACTGACTCTAACATGTCCTGACTGACTGTTAGCGTGTCCTGACTGACTCTAACATGTCCTGACTGACTGCTAGCGTGTCCTGACTGACTGTTAGCGTGTCCTGCTAGCGTGTCCTGACTGACTGTTAGCGTGTCCTGACTGACTGACTCTAACATGTCCTGACTGACTCTAACATGTCCTGACTGACTCTAACGTGTCCTGACTGACTGTTAGCGTGTCCTGACTGACTGTTAGCGTGTCCTGACTGACTGACTCTAACGTGTCCTGACTGACTGTTAACGTGTCCTGACTGACTGTTAGCGTGTCCTGACTGACTGACTCTAACATGTCCTGACTGACTGCTAGCGTGTCCTGACTGACTGTTAGCGTGTCCTGACTGACTGACTCTAACGTGTCCTGACTGACTGTTAACGTGTCCTGACTGACTCTAACATGTCCTGACTGACTGTTAGCGTGTCCTGACTGACTCTAACATGTCCTGACTGACTGCTAGCGTGTCCTGACTGACTGTTAGCGTGTCCTGACTGACTGACTCTAACGTGTCCTGACTGACTGTTAACGTGTCCTGACTGACTCTAACATGTCCTGACTGACTCTAACATGTCCTGACTGACTGCTAACGTGTCGTGACTGACTCTAACATGTCCAGACTGACTGTTAGCGTGTCCTGACTGACTGTTAACGTGTCCTGACTGACTGTTAACGTGTCCTGACTGATTCTAGCGTGTCCTGACTGACTCTAACGTGTCCTGACTGACTGCTAACATGTTCTGACTGACTGCTAACATGTTCTGACTGACTCTAACGTGTCCTGACTGACTGTTAACGTGTCCTGACTGACTGTTAACGTGTCCTGACTGACTGTTAACGTGTCCTGACTGACTCTAACGTGTCCTGACTGACTGTTAGCGTGTCCTGACTGACTCTAACATGTCCTGACTGACTGTTAACGTGTCCTGACTGACTCTAGCGTGTCCTGACTGACTGCTAGCATGTTCTGACTGGCTCTAACGTGTCCTGACTGACTCTAACATGTCCTGACTGACTCTAACATGTCCTGACTGACTCTAACGTGTCCTGACTGACTGTTAACGTGTCCTGACTGACTGTTAGCGTGTCCTGACTGACTGACTCTAACATGTCCTGACTGACTGTTAGCGTGTCCTGACTGACTCTAACGTGTCCTGACTGACTCTAACATGTCCTGACTGACTGTTAGCGTGTCCTGACTGACTGTTAACGTGTCCTGACTGATTCTAGCGTGTCCTGACTGACTCTAACATGTCCTGACTGACTGCTAACATGTTCTGACTGACTCTAACGTGTCCTGACTGACTGCTAACGTGTCCTGACTGACTGTTAACGTGTCCTGACTGACTCTAGCGTGTCCTGACTGACTCTAACGTGTCCTGACTGACTCTAACATTTCCTGACTGACTGCTAACGTGTCCTGACTGACTGCTAGCGTGTCCTGACTGACTGCTAGCATGTCCTGACTGACTCTAACGTGTCCTGACTGACTCTAACATGTTCTGACTGACTGCTAACGTGTCCTGACTGACTGTTAACGTGTCCTGACTGACTGCTAACATGTTCTGACTGACTCTAACGTGTCCTGACTGACTCTAACGTGTCCTGACTGACTGTTAACATGTCCTGACTGCTAGCGTGTCCTGACTGACTGCTAGCATGTCCTGACTGACTGCTAACGTGTCCTGACTGACTCTAACGTGTCCTGACTGACTGGTTGCGTGTCCTGACTGACTCTAACGTGTCCTGACTGACTGTTAGCGTGTCCTGACTGACTTGTGTTTCCGTCCCAGCTGTACGTGGAGCTGATCGTGAAGAACCCAGTTTGTTCGTCGACTCCCAGTTTGGACAGCGAACTGTTCAGCAGCCGACTGGACGCCTTCGTCAGAGCGCTGCCGTACTACAGCCCCCGAGCTGCCTGATCGCAGTACTCAGGACGTGTTGGAGTACACACAGTACACAGTACACGCAGTACTTGTACACAGTGTTGTTGTATTTATTGTGAGCTTGAATGAGGTGTTTGGTATCTGAGGCGGAGTTGAACTGCTTACTGATCATGTGTTTTTACATTCACCGTCATGATGAGACTCTTGGATTTGTTCTGTTCTGAAATGACTCAACCGTGTCTGAAATAAAACTTTTAAAACACGACGACGTGTGCGTGTGCTCTGCAACATGAATAAACACCACAGAAGAAGCAGCATCATCATCATCATCCCGTACAGCTGGAGATGTAAACCAGAGGGAGACGGTTTGACGTGTCCGTTCAGGGGTTTATTATCTCACCTGCAGCTGTTTGTCTGAGGGAGGCTCTGGTTCTGGTTCTGGTTCTGGTTCTGGTTCTGGTCGGACTCTGAGGAGAGCAAGAGCTGAGCTGTGATTGGACGCTGACAGTGACCGTGTTGATGATGTAACAGCTCGTCTCATTAACTCTGATTAACAGCTGGATTCATGTGAACTGACCTCGACCTCCAGCTGCATCCTTCAACTGGTTTCTGAGGCTCTCTGTGTATCAGCATATACAGAAATATAACTCCACATATATATAAATACACATAAATATAACAGCTAATATATATGTAGTCATAAATACAACACCAGAGATCTATGAGGTCGTCTGATCCGTGAGTGTTTCTACTGCGATCACTCAGACACATTCACTGACCTCAGATCATCCAGCTGTTGACTTGTAGCACCAACGGGCTGCTCTGACTCACTACAGGGAGCTAAATGTTTGTTACAGGTGCTGTTTGCAGACACAACCCCTCCAGACCTGATCCAGACCCAGGCCCAGGTGCATTGTGGGTAGTTCAGGCAGCATGGTAACACTCAGCAGCAGATTGACTTTAATCAATCTAATGTGATTGATGACATATTCTGATCATCCATTAAGAGCCAACATCTGTGTGTGTGTGTGTGTGTGTGTGTGTGTGTGTGTGTGTGTGTGTGTGTGTGTGTGTGTGAGCAGACAGTGTAATCCCAGCATAATCTCTAGTCCACTGAAAAACATACTGCCAACCAACAGCTGCAGACACACACAGCGGTCTGGTACAGCTGTGAGGACCATTAGAGCACCTCCACCATATGTCAGCTCTCAGGATGGATGATGGACAGCTGCAGGACTGTCCTCAGCTCACCGCCTCAGGGAGGACGCTTCTACGAGAGCTTCTCCATGTGGAGCCATGATGCAGACATAGACAGACCCAGTCCACAGGGCCACACCTGGTCCATAGACAGACCCAGTCCACAGGTCCAGACCTGGTCCATAGATAGACCCAGTCCACAGGTCCAGACCTGGTCCATAGATAGACCCAGTCCACAGGGCCACACCTGGTCCATAGACAGACCCAGTCCACAGGTCCAGACCTGGTCCATAGATAGACCCAGTCCACAGGTCCACACCTGGTCCATAGACAGACCCAGTCCACAGGGCCACACCTGGTCCATAGACAGACCCAGTCCACAGGTCCACACCTGGTCCATAGACAGACCCAGTCCACAGGGTCACACCTGTAGACTGGGTCTGTCTATGTCTGCATCATGGCTCCACATGGAAAAGAACTGGACAGAGGAAGTGAAAAATGTAAACAGATAGCCTAGCTTAGCACAAAGACTCTAAGCTGTTAGCCTAGCTTAGCAAAAAGATTGGAAGTGAAGGAAAGCTGTTAGCCTAGCTTAGCACAAAGACTTAAAGTGAAGGTAAACTGCTAGCCTAGCTTAGCACAAAGACTTAAAGTGAAGGTAAACTGCTAGCCTAGCTTAGCACAAAGACTTTAAGTGAAGGTAAACTGTTAGCCTAGCTTAGCACAAAGACTTTAAGTGAAGGTAAACTGCTAGCCTAGCTTAGCACAAAGACTGGAAGTGAAGGTAAACTGTTACCTGTAGGTACCAAACCTGAACTGGTGGTTTGTAATCTGACACCAGAGATAGTACTCTACTGACAGAAGTAATCTGATTACTGTGAGGTAATGATGTAATTATTGATGAAGACAGTTGTTGGAGCTGAAAAAGTTTAATCTGATGTGTGTGTGTGTGTGTGTGTGTGTGTGTTTGGGATTAGAGCAGGATAAACATGGTTTGTGTTCAACATCTGTATACAGATTTTGGTATTTTGGCTTTTAAATCCCATCAGCAGGACAGACAGACAGACAGACAGACAGACAGACAGACAGATGTGGTATCTGCGCTCTGATTGGTGGGATTACACCAACAGGATTAATATGAGAGCAGCAGCAGCAGACGCAAACAGACAGACAGAGGTGGACGTCAGCGACCGGAGTCAGACATCAGCTCCAGACAGGTACGACAGGAAAACCAACCCTCAGACACCTTCAGACCCCGTTCCAAACCTTACAGACCTTCCAAAACCTGCTCCAAACCCTCAATAACCTTCCAAAACCTGCCCCAAACCGTCCAAAACATGCCCCAAAACATTCAGACCGTACTCCAAGCTTTCTAAATCCTGCTCCAAACCCTCATTAACCCACCAGAACCTGCTCCAAACCTTCCAAAACTACTTTAAACCTCTCAAACCCTTCCAGAACCTGCTCCAAACCTTTTAAAACTTGCTTCAAACCCTCATTAACTCACCCAAAACTGCTCCAAACCTTCAATAACCTGCCACACCTTGTCCAAACCTGCCACATGCTTTTCCAAACCCACCCCAAACAATTCAAAACCTTCTCAAACCCTCCAAAACCTGCTCCGAACCTTTTAAAACTTGCTTCAACCTCTCATTAACCCATCAAAACCTGCTCCAACCTTCCAAAACCCGCTCTAGACTAGTTAAAACCAGCTCCAAACCCTCAATAACCTTTCAAAACCTGTGCTAGACTAGTTAAAACCAGCTCCAAACCCTCATTAAACCACCAAAACCTGCTCCAAACCTTCCAAAACCTGCTCCAAACCTTCCAAAACTATTTTAAACCTTTCAAACCCCGCTCAAACCCTTCCAGAACCGGCTCCAAACCTTTTAAAACTTGGTTCAACCTCTCATTAACCCATCAAAATCTGCTCCAACCTCCCAAAACCTGCTCTAGACTAGTTAAAACCAGCTCCAAACCCTCAATAACCCTCCAAAACCTGCTCTAAACCTTTTAAAACTTGCTTCAACCTCTTATTAACCCATCAAAACCTGCTCCAAACCTTCCAAAACTATTTTAAACCTTTCAAACCCCGCTCAAATCCTTCCAGAACCTGCTCCAAACCTTTTAAAACTTGCTTCAAACTCTCATTAACCCACCAAAATCTGCTCCAACCTCCCAAAACCTGCTCTAGACTAGTTAAAACCTGCTCCAAACCCTCATTAAACCACCAAAACCTGCTCTAGACTAGTTAAAACCTGCTCCAAACCCTCATTAAACCACCAAAACCTGCTCTAGACTAGTTAAAACCTGCTCCAAACCCTCATTAAACCACCAAAACCTACTCTAGACTAGTTAAAACCTGCTCCCAACCCTCAATAACCTTCCAAAACCTGCTCTAGACTAGTTAAAACCAGCTCCAAACCCTCATTAAACCACCAAAACCTGTTCCAAACCTTCCAAAACTATTTTAAACCTTTCAAACCCCGCTCAAATCCTTCCAGAACCTGCTCCGAACCTTTTAAAACTTGCTTCAAACTCTCATTAACCCACCAAAATCTGCTCCAACCTCCCAAAACCTGCTCTAGACTAGTTAAAACCAGCTCCAAACCCTCAATAACCTTCCAAAACCTGCTGTAGACTAGTTAAAACCAGCTCCAAACCCTCAATAACCCTCCAAAACCTGCTCTAGACTAGTTAAAACCAGCTCCCAACCCTCAATAACCCTCCAAAACCTGCTCTAGACTAGTTAAAACCAGCTCCAAACCCTTAATAACCCTCCAAAACCTGCTCTAGACTAGTTAAAACCAGCTCCAAACCCTCAATAACCTCCCAAAACCTGCTCTAAACTCCAAACCCTCTGCTGCTGCACTGGAAGCAGGTAGAAGCTAAACGTTAGCGGGCCGATAGCGGAGCCCTGTGGGACTCCAGACATCAGATCTGCTACGGTTCTGACGTCCTGGATACGTGAATGTGCTCCTCCTCTACCAGGATACCAGTAGAACCAGATCCAGAACGGCTGTAAACCTGTTCTGTTTGGAACTCTTTAAATAGCTAGCTAGCTAGCTTGTACCCACTCTGTCTGGCCACGCCTCCCTGTTGCCTCGTGGCGCTAACGTTAGCATCCTGTGTTTATCTCTTCAGTGTCAGCCATGTTTGCGGGCCGAGCGTCGGCATCCGGAGCCGCCGTCGGACCGGCGGCGGTGGGGGGAGGAAAAGCTGCCAAGTTCTCGGTGGAGGAGTTGTACGGCTTCAACAAGAAGCCGAAGGTGAACAGAGGGAATTCTGGGAAAACTGAAAAAAGCGAATCCAAGAAAGAAGTAAAGGAGAAAGAGGAGTCAGCGCTGGCGTCGCAAATCCTGGAGGCAGCGAGGAGGCTAATGGAGAGACGACGACTGGAGATCTACCTGAAGGAGTGTGATGTCACCATGGAGCAGAGCAGCATGCCATACAGGTGAGACAGGGGAGACAGGGGAGACAGGTGAGACAGGTAAGAGACAGGTGAGACAGGTAAGAGACAGGTGAGACAGGGGAGACAGGGGAGACAGGTAACAGACAGGTGAGAGACAGGTGAGAGGTGAGACAGGTAAGAGACAGGTGAGAGACAGGTAAGAGACAGGTGAGAGACTGGGGAGAGACAGGTGGGAGGTGAGACAGGTAAGACAGGTGAGACAGGTAAGAGACAGATGAGAGACAGGTGAGACAGGTGAGACAGGTAACAGACAGGTGAGAGACAGGTGAGATGCAGATGAGAGGTGAGACAGGTGAGAGACAGGTGAGAGGTGAGACAGGTAAGACAGGTAAGACATAGGTGAGACAGGTGAGAGACAGGGGAGAGACAGGTGAGAGACAGGTAAGACTGGTGAGACAGGTAAGAGACAGGTAAGAGACAGGTAAGAGACAGGTGGGAGACAGGTTGGAGACAGGTGAGTCTGGTGAGACAGGTGAGACAGGTGAGACAGGTGAGTCTGGTAACGGAGCGTTTTATTCCATCATCACTGGAGTGCTCATGGATATGGGATGATAGGTGATGAGGTCAGACCTGGAGGACCTCCATGGTGGATGCACCAGGATGCAGTAACACTCAGGGACCAGCAGAGGGAGCCAACACACCACTGCTGCTGGTTCTGCTGGTTTAACTGGCCTCACAGCTGCAGTGAAGTTGGTTGTACTGGTTTTAATGGAGTGTTAGTTACACTGGTTGTACTGGTTTTAATGTGGTGATAGTTACACTGGTTGTACTGGTTTTATTTGGGTGATAGTTACACTGGTTGTACTGGTTAAACTGGAGGGCAGCGTGTTTCCTCGGCTGATTCTGATTGGCTCCTGAAGCTGCTGAGTCATGATTCTGATGTAAAGACTTTCTGCTTCAGTTGCTCATCAGCTCAGTGTGTACTGAGTGTGTACTGTGTGTACTGAGTGTGTACTGTGTGTACTGAGTGTGTACTGAGTGTGTACTGAGTGTGTACTGAGTGTGTACTGTGTGTACTGAGTGTGTACTGTGTGTACTGAGTGTGTACTGAGTGTGTACTGAGTGTGTACTGAGTGTGTACTGAGTGTGTACTGTGTGTGTACTGAGTGTACTGAGTGTGTACTGAGTGTGTACTGAGTGTGTACTGAGTGTGTACTGAGTGTGTACTGAGTGTGTACTGTGTGTATTATATGTGTATGTACATGTTTTTCCACAGCAGAGAGAAGCTGAGTCAGCATCATCTCCAGCTGCCATGAATGTGTGTATTACTGCTGTTTGTGTGTGTGAGTGTGTAGTGGGTTGTGTCTAACAACAACAACAACAATGATGATGATGATGATGATGATGATGATGATGATCCACCAGTCTGCAGGTTTAAAGGCTGCTGGTCTTGAGAACAACATTTGAATGGAGGTTTTCCACTAATAATAATAATTAATAAATGAGACACAGCAGATTCCTGACCTCAGTGTCTGAATCAGCTGATCTCTACAGGAAGATCAGTGTTGATGAGAAACTAAATCAGTTCTGTAGACATGGTTTATGGTTTATGACTCTCACACACTTCACTGCAGCGTGTCTGGATCTGCTAAGTGACCTGATGCTACGCTAACGAGCTGCACAGCAACCATCCAGGAAACGGGAGCACCAGACAGGGGACCAACAGATCCTGAACAAGGTCTTCCTGCTGGGCTTTGGTGCTGGTGGTGCTGGTACGAGGCAGACATGCAGGAGAACTTCTGGAGGAGCTTCTCCCTGCTGAAGCTCAGAGTGGGGGCTGGATCCAGATGAAGGGTTAGCGTTAGCGAGGAGCAGCCTCGCCTCCGTGTGCAGCCACTCTTCTAATTCACATTAGTGACACCAAACCTTCAGCCTGGGGCGCCTCACCGAGTCTCAGCTCCATCCGACGCTGCAGCGCTGAGGCTGCAGCCCTGGAACACAGAGCTGAGGATCTACTGGGGATCTACTGGGGATCTACAAAGTATCTGCTGAGCATCCACTGAGGACCTACTGAGCTTCTACTGAGGATCTACTGAGCATCTACTGAAGATCTACTGAGCTTCTACTGAGGACCTACTGAGAATCTACTGAAGATCTACTGAGAATCTACTGGGGATATACTGAAGATACCCTGAGGATCTACCGATGATCTACTGACGATCTACTGAGCATCTACTGAGGATCTATTGGGGATCTCCTGATGATCTACTGAGCATCTACTGAGGATCTATTGGGGATCTCCTGATGATCTACTGAGCATCCACTGAGGATCTACCGAGCATCTACTGAAGATCTACTGAGAATCTACTGGGGATATACTGAAGATACCCTGAGGATCTACAGACGATCTACTGAGCATCTACTGATGATCTACTGAGCATCCACTGAGGATCTGAGGATCTACTGGGAATCTACTGGAGATCTACTGAAGATCTAATGAGGATCTACTAAGGATCTACTGAGTGACAGACAAAAGAAGAAGAAGCAGAGTGGGGGAGGAAAATTCCTGAGACTTGAACAGCAGTGGAGCTGAACTCAGTCTAACAGAGTATTAGTACACACAAACACAGTACTAGTACACATAAACATAGTACTAATACACACAAACAGTACTAGTGTACACAAACATAGTACTAGTACATACAAACAGTACTAGTACACATAAACATAGTACTAGTACACATAAACATAGTACTAGTACACATAAACAGAGTACTAGTACACATAAACATAGTACTAGTACACATAAACATAGTACTAGTACACATACACAGAGTACTAGTACACACAAACAGTACTAGTACAGACAAACATAGTACTAGTACACACAAACAGTACTAGTGTACACAAACATAGTACTAGTACACACAAACAGTACTAGTACACACAAACAGTACTAGTACACACAAACACAGTACTAATACACATAAACATAGTACTAGTACACACAAACAGTACTAGTACACACAAACACACTACTAATACACATAAACATAGTACTAGTACACACAAACAGTACTAGTACACACAAACACAGTACTAATACACATAAACATAGTACTAGTACACACAAACAGTACTAGTGTACACAAACATAGTACTAGTACACACAAACATAGTACTAGTACACACAAACAGTACTAGTACACACATAGTACTAGTACACACAAACATAGTACTAATACATATAAACATAGTACTAGTACACACAAACAGTACTAGTACACACAAACACAGTACTAATACACATAAACATAGTACTAGTACACACAAACACAGTACTAATACACATAAACATAGTACTAGTACACACAAACAGTACTAATACACATAAGCATAGTACTAGTACACACAAACATAGTACTAATACACATAAACATAGTACTAGTACACACAAACAGTACTAGTGTACACAAACATAGTACTAGTACACACAAACATAGTACTAGTACACACAAACAGTACTAGTACACACAAACATAGTACTAGTACACACAAACATAGTACTAATACATATAAACATAGTACTAGTACACACAAACAGTACTAGTACACACAAACATAGTACTAATACACATAAACATAGTACTAGTACACACAAACAGTACTAGTACACACAAACACAGTACTAATACACATAAACATAGTACTAGTACACACAAACATAGTACTAATACACACACACACGGTACTAAAACATACAAACACAGTACTAATACACACAAACAGTAGATGTATGTTTCAGGTGTATATATATACATATATATATATATATATATATGTATATATATATATATATATTATATATGTATATATAGCATAATAGCATATATATATATATATATATATATATGTATATATAACATATATTATATACATATATATATATATATATATATATATATATGTATATATATATATATATATATATATATATATATATATACATATATATATATATACACATACATATATATATATATATATATATATCCAGGTGTGTATTCCCGGTACGTACACATCCAGGTGTGTATGTCCAGGTGAGAGCAGCCTCCCTGCCACAGCAGCAGCCCTCCTCTCCTCTCCTCTCCCCTCCTCTCCTCTCTCTGTGGATGCAGCTGACTGGGAGGAGGAGGAGGAGGAGGAGGAGGAGGAGCTCTGAGTCAGGCTGCTGGACTCCTCTCCCCGTCAGACGCTCTTCATCTGCTGCAGCAGCCGGATGTCCTCCACCGGACAGCCCCTAATCAGCTGCGCTCTGATTGGCTGATTGACACCGCCAGCGGACTCCAACTTGACGTCCCACTCATGAGTTCTTCCCGCCGTTACCATAGCGACCGGCGACCTTGGCGGCAGCGGCGGGCTCCACATCATGTTCTGAGACTTTAGAAGTCCTGTCCTCGTACGGCCGGTTACCGGAGCCACCGGGATGCAGGTGTCCATCGCGTGCAACGTCGGGGGGGGAGGCGGCTCGAGCGAGCACCAGCTGAAGGAGCGGAGGGCGGCGGCGGCGGCGGCGAACACCGGCGGCGCCTGTCAGTCAAAGGTCAGGGCCGAGCCGGCAGGTAGGCAGACCCTGCTGGGCCACGCCCACATGAAGGAGGCCCTGGGTCGTCATGGCAACATGAAGTACAGGTGAGAGAGAGTGAGAGTGACACGAGGAGAGGAGGTCACATGACCCGACAGGTGCAGGATGGGGGTCCGATTTCACGAGTGTGTGTGTGTGTGAGTGTGTGTGTTACTGTGTGTTACTGTGTGTGTTTCCATGTGTGTGAGAGTGTGTGTTACGTTGTGTGTCTGTGTGTGTTATTGTGTGTGTTTATGTGTGTGTGTTTCTATGTGTGTGTGTTTCTATGTGTGTGTGTTACTGTGTGTTACTGTCTGTGTTTCTATGTGTGTGAGAGTGTGTGTTACGTTGTGTGTCTGTGTGTGTTATTGTGTGTGTTTCTATGTGTGTGTGTTTCTGTGTGTGTGTGTTTCTATGTGTGTGTTGTAAGAGGTTGAATGAGGACGTGCGAGCTGTCGAGCCGACCCGATCAGAGCCATTGATCAGGTATTGATCGTGTATTGGTGAGTGATGAGTGTGCTGGGGCCGATCAGGTGACAGCGTGAATATTGATGAGCTGTTAAATATTGATGATCAGATATTGATACTCGGCTGCGACACACTCGTTTATCAGATATTGACGACCCAGTTTCAGACCAGGACTCTGAAATATTCACGAGTCCATCCTGGAGGAGACGTGGACGACTTGGGCCTGACTCAGACACCAGTTATTAGGACTCCACCGACACGAAGCTCAGACGTCTACAGCTGGGACTCGAACGTTAAGATCAATGACTAGGATGGACACTAACATTAATGACCTAGTGTCCAAGTCTAACACTGATGACTCGGACTTGGACACTAAAGTCAATGATTAGAACTCTAACACTAACATGGAAGACTTGGAAACTAACATCTATGACTTGGACTTGGACACTAAAGTCAATGATTAGAACTCCAACACCAACATGGAAGACTAAGACTTGGACACTAACATCCATGACTTGGACTTGGACTCCAATGATGATAATGTAGATTTGGACACTACTATTTATGACTTGGACACTAACACTGATGACTTAAACTTGGACCCAAACATTTAAAACTTGGACACTAACATTGATGATTCCGACTTGGACACTAGTGTCACTGTCTCGGACTCTAACAGGAACATCTATGACTTGGACCTGGACACTGATATTAATGACTTGGATCTGGACACTAACATTAATGACCTAGTGTCCAAGTCTAACACTGATGACTTGGACTTGGACTCTACTGTCAATGACTAGGAGTCTAACACTAACATGGAAGACTAAAACTGGGAAACTAACATCCATGACTTGGACTTGACATTAGTATCGATGACTTGGACTTGGACACTAATGATGATAATGTAGACTTGGACACTAATGATGATAATGTAGACTTGGACACTACCATCTATGACTTGGACTCAGACCTCAACAGGAGAGTTGATGACTTGGACGTAGTGATAAATGTTTACAACTTGAACCCAGACCTGAACGTCATCGACCTGAACTCAGACTTGAACATGGGATGACTTGGCTCGGGTTGGACTGAACATTACTGACTTGCGATCAGATGTGAACAAACACGACTGACTTGGACTCGGACCTGTACAGGGATCGTGTTCTGATGTAGAGCGACAGTCGCAGTGTTCTGGTCCATCCTCAGACATTCATGGTCCATAAACGCCATCATGCTGCCACCTCCGTGCTTCACTGTTGGGACTGTGCATCCACGGTGGTGGTCCTGGTCAGGGTCCATCCGAGCCCAGCTCCTCTGTCCTGGTCTCTTCATAGACTCGGTACCTCGGCAGTAATCTGATTACTGGCTGTGATCTGTGGTTATTTTCAGAGCCGCTGGTTTGGAGATATTTTAAATGAGTGTGTTTGAAGTCGGAGCGCCGTCGGAGGCCACATGAATCATCGGCTGCTGTATTTTTAGCGTCTGTCAGAACGTCTGAAGCTGCTTTTGTTGTTTGGTGTCAAAGCTGAGCTCCCTGATGTACGAACCATCTGCTGTTAATCAGCGAGCTGCACCGCTGACCTCCGATCGACGTATAGGCTCTGTAATTACAGCCGAGGCTTTGACTGGACGCTCTGCAATCACGCTCTGATGAGGGGTCAACGTAAAGCTCCGGACCGCATCTCCCATCATGCACAGCCGCTGGCTCAGGAGGTGTTAGCGCTGGTTTTAGGTCACGGCATCACAGCGTGTAAAACTACAGGAAGCTGAAGGCTCATCAATCCAGCTCACTGCGCTAGCTAGGTCCGCTTTATTTTCACGCCAGGTGAACCGGGTCGTCTGAATCCGGACAGCAGCAGTTAGAACCGACGAACACATTCTGATCAGACCGAACACGCTAAACGTTCCTTCAGCCGCCAACATGAACACTTCTAGTGGAGGTGAAAAGCTCAGGCACCAACAAGTTCAGAGGATAAGCCCAGAAGCTACAGGCTAATAGGTTGACTAGCTCAGAAGCTAACAGGCTAATGGTTAAAATACTCAGAAACTAACTGGGTCAGAAGCTACAAAGCACCGAAGCTAACATGATGAGAAAATAAAAAGCACAGAAGCTAACAGACTCAGAGGCTAACAGACTTAGAAGCTAACAGACTCAGAGACTAACAGACTTAGAAGCTAACAGACTCAGAGGCTAACAGACTTAGAAGCTAACAGACTCAGAGGCTAACAGACTTAGAAGCTAACAGACTCAGAGACTAACAGACTTAGAAGCTAACAGACTCAGAGGCTAACAGACTTAGAAGCTAACAGACTCAGAGGCTAACAGACTTAGAAGCTAACAGACTCAGAGGCTAACAGACTTAGAAGCTAACAGACTCAGAGACTAACAGACTTAGAAGCTAACAGACTCAGAGGCTAACAGACTTAGAAGCTAACAGACTCAGAGACTAACAGACTTAGAAGCTAACAGACTCAGAGGCTAACATACTGAGGAGCGAAAAAAATTGGAAGCTAACTAACAGAGAAATTAACATATTTGGAGGCTAACAATGTAAAAATGAGTTCAATAATTAATACACTCAGAAACTAAAATACACAGAGGGTAACATGCTAAAATGCTAAATAAAAATAACTAACTGAGAAGCTAAAATATTTGGAGGCTAACAAGGCAAGAGGTTAACAAGCTCAATAACATGCTCAGAAGCTAACATGATGAGAACCTAAAAGGCTCAGAAGTTAACAAGCTAACGTGCTAATAGATTAACGACGTCACACTGATTTATTGATTCATTGATTCATTGATTTATTGATTTATTGATTTGTTTTCCAGAAATCTGGGAAAATCTGGACTGAGAGTGTCGTGCCTGGGACTGGGTGAGACAGCAACACACAACAACACAACACACAACAACACACAACAACACACAATGATACACTACAATACACAACAACACACAACAACACAACAGCACACAACAACACACAACAACACACAACAACACAACAGCACACAACAACACACAATGATACACAACAATACACAACAACACACAGCAACACACAACAACACAATAACACACAATAACACATTGTGTGTCTCTTTACAGGAACTTGGGTGACTTTCGGCTCACAGATATCTGATGAGGTACAGTGTGTGTGTGTGTTTGTGTTACTCTGTGTGTGTTACTCTGTGTGTGTTACTCTGTGTGTGTGTGAGTGTGTGTTACTCAGTGTGTGTTACTCAGTGTGTGTTACTCAGTGTGTGTTACTCAGTGTGTGTTACTCTGTGTGTGTTACTCAGTGTGTGTTACTCAGTGTGTGTTACTCTGTGTGTGTTACTCTGTGTGTGTTACTCTGTGTGTGTTACTCTGTGTGTGTTACTCAGTGTGTGTTTTAAAGGAGCCTTCCTGCAGGTTTGTGCGTACACTGATTGTGTGTGTCTGTGTGTAGATGGCAGAGAGTGTGATGACGGTGGCCTACGACAGCGGAGTGAATCTGTTCGACACAGCAGAGGTGTACGCTTCAGGCAGGTACAGTACACCTGTCTGTCTGTCTGTCTGTCTGTCTACCTGTCTGTCTGTCTACCTGTCTGTCCGTCCACCTGTCTGTCTGTCTACCTGTCTACCTGTCTACCTGTGTGTCTACCTGTCTGTCCACCTGTCTACCTGTCTGTCTACCTGTCTGTCTGTCTACCTGTCTACCTGTCTACCTGTCTGTCTACCTGTCTGTCTACATGTCTACCTGTGTGTCTACCTGTCTGTCTGTCTGTCTACCTGTCTACCTGTCTGTCTACCTGTCTACCTGTGTGTCTACCTGTCTGTCTGTCTGTCTACCTGTCTGTCTACCTGTCTACCTGTGTGTCTACCTGTCTGTCTGTCTGTCTACCTGTCTGTCTACCTGTCTGTCTGTCTACCTGTCTACCTGTCTGTCTACCTGTCTGTCTACCTGTCTACCTGTGTGTCTACCTGTCTGTCTGTCTGTCTACCTGTCTGTCTACCTGTCCACCTGTCTACCTGTCTACCTGTCTGTCTGTCTGTCTACCTGTCTACCTGTCTACCTGTCTGTCTACCTGTCTACCTGTCTACCTGTCTGTCTACCTGTCCACCTGTCTCCACCCAGCTGCTGTTCAGTGTGACTGTGTCTGCTGGTGTTTCAGGGCGGAGACGACTCTGGGAAACATCCTGAGGAAGAAGAGCTGGAGGTGAGTCTGTGCAGCTTCATCATGTGATGGAGGAGATCAGGGTCTGACTGTCTGTGTTCCTACAGGAGGTCCAGCTACGTGGTGACCACCAAGATCTACTGGGGGGGCCAGTGAGTGCTGCTGCACCTCCTCACCAAAACACCTCCTCACCAAAACACCTCCTCACCAACACACCTCCACCTCCTCACCTCCTCACCTCCTCACCAAAACACCTCCTCACCAATACACCTCCTCACCTCCTCACCAAAACACCTCCTCACCTCCTCACCAAAACACCTCCTCATCAAAACACCTCCTCACCTCCTCATCAAAACACCTCCTCACCTCCTCACCAAAACACCTCCTCACCAAAACACCTCCTCATCAAAACACCTCCACCTCCTCACCAAAACACCTCCACCTCCTCACCAAAACACCTCCTCACCAAAACACCTCCACCTCCTCACCAAAACACCTCCACCTCCTCACCTCCTCACCTCCACCTCCACACCTCCTCACCTTCATTTTCCTCACCTCCTTACCTCCACCTCCTCACCTCTTCACCACCACCTCCTCACCTCCTCACCTCAACCTCCACACCTCCTCACCTCCTCACCTCCTCACCTCCACACTTCCTCACCTCCACAGCTCCTCACTTCCACCTCCTCACCTCCTCACCTCCTCACCTCCACACCTCCACCTCCACACCTCCTCACCTCCTCACCTCCGCCTCCACACCTCCTCACCTCCTCACCTCCTCACCTCCTCACCTCCACACCTCCTCACCTCCTCACCTCCACACCTCCACACCTCCACCTCCTCACCTCACCTCCACACCTCCTCACCTCCACCTCCACACCTCCTCACCTCCTCACCTCCACACCTCCACCTCCTCACCTCCACACCTCCACACCTCACCTCCTCACCTCCCACACCTCCTCACCTCCTCACCTCCACACCTACTCACCTCCTCACCTCCTCACCTCCACACCTCCACACCTCCTCACCTCCACACCTCCACACCTCCACACCTCCTCACCTCCTCACCTCCACACCTCCACACCTCCTCACCTCCACACCTCCACACCTCCACACCTCCTCACCTCCTCACCTCCACACCTCCACACCTCC